>QVOB01002821.1:0-19300 GCA_014839585.1 Pseudomyrmex concolor | reverse complement strand
ATGGTAATATAATCTTTTTTACAAAAAAATATATTTTTTAATTCAAGACAGTTGATTATAGTGTCATTTGCTGTTAATGACATTAGAAAGCTTAAAGCGTGTGCACAGTAAATATGTGCTTTGTTGTCATTTTAAACGTTATTTTTTTGTTAGAGTGAAACTTTTCATACTGTTGTGAGTGCAAAGTATTTCAAGCGGTATTGCGAGAGGCAGTGTTTTTAATTTTCATGCAAAGGACCAAAATGATCAAAGACTACGATTTCAAACATTGCACAAAGTGAAGAGAGCTTAAAATGCTAACATTACAATGATTCTCAGATGCAAATCCTATTAAGTATGTGTCCTACATAAACTAAAAACTAAAAGGAAAATCTATCTTTATTTTTAAGCGCATATCTGTCAATTAAAAGTCAGAATTAAAAGTTTATGACGCTCTCTATCATGTGAATATGCTGAAACACAAGTCAAAAGAAAATGTCAAGCAATAATTAACATAAAAACGATTAGATTCATTACTAAATAATGGTGCGATATCTTTGTGAGTCTACTTTGATTGTACTATAGTTTTATTTTTCTAAGTTGTATTGTATATTCTTGACATGTCGTGCACTTTCTTGTGGAACAAACACAAGTTGGTATTTTGTACCATATTTTAAAACGTGTGCTTTATTTCGTACTATCTTCTGCACGTGTGCCATACATTATAATTAATAGTATCAAGAAAAACTCGACTAGAGTAGGACCACCCCGTAATTACCTTGGCTATTTCACTTAGCCGCTCGCATTAAAATCTCGTCGCAATATAGTTCCCGATGCGCGATTTTACATCTCTCACAGTTTCTAGGTATTCTCGTTTCAGTAGATTTACTGCTAAATAGAAAGGATATTATCAAAATCGTTTAACAGAGAAACGTATAGCTGTGTTCTGTAAAATAACGATCTTTTGTCTCGTGATAATGAATATTTAACGTTTTATGAATTACGCCTGTAGGGATCGAGCCGGAAAGTGTATCGTAACATATACATAACGGATATACTGCTCTCGACTTGCGGATCGATACCGATTCTTTGATTATGCACTGGAAAATGCGGGAAATTAGCAAACTTCCCTTCATCGCGATACCGACGTATGCCCACGCGACTCCGGTTTGCTCTCAAATGCGTTAATTATTTTTTCGACAACGCAACTAGCGAAGTAGTTTTCTTTGTCGTTGTCTTGAATGACGCGATGACAGAAGGAATTCTCAGACAACACTCCACGCTTGTTTGAAACTCGCTTGCAAGATATTTTTTTCCCACTTGCGAATTCTTTATAAAAAGCGCGCTGCTTCGTGCTAGCTCGTAAATCGCGCGCGTGAGAAAAGACCGCGAAGAGTCTTTCCGCAGCAACTTAAACGAATTTTACTCTCTCGCCGTATGCAACGCGTTTTGCTGCCTCTTCTATACTTGTCCTTCTTTCCTTCCGCAATGGAGCCTCTAAATACGTATAATCCATAATATTAAACGCGCAAGAGCGGAACTGCAGTTTCGCATTACGAATTTCTAGAAGTCGTAACGATGTTTGATAATCTCGACATCTCAAGCTTCATTTATGTCAGTAATTTTCGCGTGCTGAGAATTCAGACATTTTAGGATTCTCGAAAGATTTCATTATATGTATATATCTCTGATAGGAAAACATTTATGAAATTATGTGACAAAATCTTGCATAAAAATTGTGGTTTGCAATTGTATCAAACCTGTGCGTTTTTTTCTTTGACATTTCACGTACGTTCACAGAAAGTGCAACAAGAAGGAAAGAAAGTAGCACAAAAAATGTGCGATGTCGGTTATAAAGGACAATACGCGTCCTGCAAGAACGCACTAAACTGAGAACAGCAATAAATAAGATATGTCGTGAATACGAGTCATATGTTTTAGTGGGAATTGTATACGAGACATTACAAGAGAACAACCTTGTGGTAAACGCGTAAACTTTATGAAACCATTCGAATGTGTGCGGTAAAGCAAACATAACTTGTTTAACATTTATCGTTACAACTTTTGATCGAGTTGTTCAGCAATTTTTTCATATCAGAAGTTTTTTCTCTTTATAATTTTCAGTCAATAAAATTATGTTACATGCAACATGAATGATCATCTTACATTTGATAGGAAGATTTGAATAATCCTCTCTCTCTCTCTCTCTCTCTCTTTTTCTCTCTCTCTTTTTTTCTCTCTCAAAGTTTGACGCGCGAAGGAATAATGAATGCAATCCTTCAAACAACGTAGACGTAGAGAATGCTAGGACCGATAATTGATTTTCGATGGACTATTATTTTTGGTATTTCAGAAGTGCGGTCGTTCGAGCGATACCTAAATGGTTTCCGATGGAGCGCTTGTTACTTCATTTGCAACGTATGAGTACCATTCACAATTTTTGCAACTATGAAACGATGAATAAAGAGAACGTAACGTGAGAAAGAGAACGATTATAGGGAAATTGTTACATGCTCGTCAAATTCACACTTGTGACGCACTTGTAGCACTTGTTCATCTAAATTATAATTTTAGAAATATTATTTATTGTGCTACAGATATTGCATTTACAAGTATTACAGATATTACTTTATAAATAAAACTGCTGGTGTATTAATACTGCATAATATTATTTGTAAAAAGAATCAAAACAAATATAATTTATTTTTTTAACGCAAATCATTATTTCTCTTACATAGATGTTCGTTTTTTGAACAAACCTCAGCATGGTTTTTAAAAATCAGTTTGCATATATTGCATAGATATTGAATTGAAACCGCTGCAATCACACGACAGACTACACCTCTTGTCATTGTGTAATCATTGTCTTTGCGTGCGTTTAAATAATTGTCGTCGAGCGTTTCTCTTTTATGTGCTTTACACGTATTCGAGATAGCTACGGATAAGAAGTATGTATATGCATTCTGACAGTACATATTGCGGCTAACACCGATTTTTTATTTTCAATCTGTTCAACTCGCACAAAAAAATTGCATTTATATGTTCGAGAAAATGTTGCTTATTTTTTTCCCTTGTAGTTTTGCGGCTGCACAATCAACATGATAAATAGTAGCTGAATATTGCTACATAGCGTTCTCTGTTGATTTGCTCGCAACTTTATAACGACTAAGTCGGATTTGTTTTCGCGTAGCTATGATTATTTTATCGATAATTCGGAAACTTGATTGGACAATGACAAAGTGCATCTAATGATGAAATTGAGAAATTATATGAGAACACGCGATGAGTAACTCGATTTTGGACATCTATTGTACAGGGCGCTGCGTTTTGTCGACAATACATCGACTTCCTGGGTTTTACGTTCGGCTGTATCTTCAAAGTTGCTTGAAGATACAGCCGATTTATAGATGCAAACATTGCTTTTGCATCTATACGAGCAGACAGTCACCACAGAGGTTCTCTTGCATGCCGTATATTGCTGTGTCTGTGCAAAGGAGAAACATCGAATCGTCATGTCTTGAAAGCACCACCCGCTGCTGCTTTTGGGAATTTAATCATACAGTTCGAGTAACAACATCTTGCGAAATTCTCAATTTGCTCGTCGGCAAGTTGCGAAACGCATGAATACCACATTTAACCCCCCTAATATACGAGAGTTCTTATGAGCAAACAAAAAAACTTCAATAAGCAAATATGAATATTTAATATCAATTTTAACAGAAGAATATTTATTCCTATACGGATTTGTCAAACTGTCCTCTTCGGGAATTTTTGGGGATTTTTTGTGCATATATATGTGTGTATATATATATATATATTTGAACCGCAAACTTGTGATAGCTAATATTTATCAGCGAATTCCCTTTTCGCGCGAAAGTAGAGGCGAATAATTCTCTTTTTCGGAAAGGCAGTGCGACGCGGCATGCCTGTCGAGAGCTCAGCTGTGAATAAATGAAGGTGACCTTAAAGGTCGCGTCTTTCTGCGTGATATTTGCACGTACTTTTTCGCGAACGAGAGGTGAGACGCGCTTAGCCTCATTTTCCTCGTTAATCCGGCCTGCTACGAAAAGGCAGAAGGAGGGTGGGTCTCTTTCGCCTCCCTTTCCTTTGCGTGTTTGCCTGGCCTTATTAATACGAAATTCGGGATATTCGGGCGCCATCGCCAGCCGAAGTAACGTACGGAAACGAGGTCGAGTGGTGTAAGACCATGTTTAATTTATTTTGACTGCCAAGGACCCAAGCATTAAACTTCTATCACTCTCATTTCTTTTTCTTCTAACCTATCTTATTTACCTTTGCATCCGGACAAAACTATCTTGTAGAAGGAACGGTCGCTGGCATTTCGGTTTTCTTTTTCTTTTTAATTCTATTTCTAAGCGGATAAGACGCTAAGTGTCATAATTAATCTGATCCATTAGAATTTAGGATTCCGACGATTAATTTTGAGACGCTGCGATTTGTTACCAGTTAAAATGAGTCCTGCTCAGAAAGTATTTGCTTACGTCGGATCAACGAAGCCGCCTAACGTTAATTTGCGGAGATTACAGAGAAGATTGTTTAACGTCGTCGTCGCAAGACGAAATCGATGTTAAATAGAAATCGCTAATGCAATCGAAAAAGATTTGGTCTCGCAATTTTTTAGACACGCTAAGTAGCGATTTCCACGGATTTTCTTCCATCCGTCGTCTCACTTTTAACGTTGTGAAATATTTGCGTTTCATTGATTGCCTTAATATTCAGAAAATCAGTAGTCTGAACTAGTTTTAGTCTGGTTATTTTATTCAAAATTAGTATTCTGATCACGTTGTTCGAGTCAGGTTGCCACGGACGATGTTTGATTTCTTTCGAAAAATTCACACGGCAGCAGATTGACGACTGCGATTTTTCAATGTTCGACTGTGAGGATATATATCCTACGCGGTATGTGCAAACAGAATCAGATTAAGGTATCAATCAAACCGAAAAATAGCAAAAAGAATTCAAATAATAAAAAATTTCAAAATAAAAATAGAATTATTTTGCTGGATTTAAATAATTTATTTAATTTCAATTATTTTTTTCTATAATTTTAAATAAAATATATAGGTACGTGTACTGCAAGTTCGAATAATTCTGAAGTGAATATATTAACGGTTTAAAAATATTCCCTTTCTCTTTCTCTGAAGGAATTAAACAATAAAATATAGTGTTTTTTTGTTTAACGAAAATCAGACAATTTAATTAAAAAACGTATGTAATATGCATCTTTAAGTGCATCGCAAGATTAATATGACATCATAAACTTGATACACAATTGTGAAATCAAAACGTCGTTTCTCTTCGAGTTGAGCTGCGACAATTACGTGACCGAATCTTTATTGACAACTCAAAAATACGAATCCTCTGTTTTTTCGTTCGCTTTCTATTTTTTATCGGCGTAAGCAAATTAAAATATGAAATTTTTAATGCATTATCTTTTAAAATTGTTATTTACGGTAAAAAATATCACGTCCCCGAACACGAAAGTCGCGAGAACATTTACGAAACTTCGTAATTACCTTCATTTTTAATGAGGTTGACTTTTTTCCTGCCTACTAAAAAACGTTTCACCCTTAAAATTTTTTCGATCGAGCGACTATAAACTGCGACTATCGCGGGATAAAGTCTGTTCTATTTTTCACAGGCTGCGATGTATATAAAAAAGGTCAGAGAAGCTTCTTGTTATTTTCGTCTAGTTTCTTCTATCGCGCTGTCGATCCATCCTTGCATTCAAATTTATCGTTTTTTCTCCGTCGCTTCTGCTGTTTCCTTGTGACCTCTTATCGCAACGTCTCGCTTTCCGCATCTATACCTGTTATGTCCTGTATGACTGCTTCTATCACATTACGCTATGCCTTTCTGCGCTCTTTGTCCGTTTATGCATCCTGCTGATTCGCGCCGCTAACCGGATTCGCATGCGTTTGAATTTATCTCCTTTGGCAGATGCCTCTCAACATTCGTATGTGCGCTAGATGTGCTGTAAGTGCCTTCTCTTTACGAGATGCTCTTTTCGAAAGGATCATGTTGCGATAGAAATTTTTATAATTGCTAAATGAAAAAATTTTTATATAAGAAAAAAATTAGGATTATCATTTAAAGAAAATCTTTTCTTCCAGTTAAAAATGATCAAAATAATATTTTGAAGAACGGAAAGAATGACGATTTTACATAGCTGTTGTTACAAATTTGTTCTTACGAGTGTGTTAGTCGCGATAACACGATGTTGTGTATCATCACGCATCGAACAACAGAAAATTTCTGTTCGGTCGACGAACGCGGCGATGTTTGTAGCGTAAAGAACCTGATGACACGACGGATATGCCGGGTTTACGAGCCGTTTTATTGCGATAGTTTGCACAAAACAAAGTGATGACCAGACAGAGGTCGCTATTTTGACGCGATAAATTGGCAGGTGACATAACACACGGGGTGCAGCTGAGGCCCGCCGGGAAAGAACTTTCTTCTTCGATTGCGAGCTTTGGAGTCCCGACACGTCGGAAAAATCAGACAGTCAGAAGTCTTTTTCGGATAGCGTTCGCATGGTTTTATTCTATTCCAGGAATCGACGGGGCAACGACGCGAACGTGATCCTTACCATTCGAGAACTCGTATGAACAACTTTGAGCCGCGCGCGCCAGGCATTTTGTTAAGCATACATAATTCCGATTGTTATGCGGGCGTTGTGTTTGCGGAGAGTGCTTTGGATAGTTTCGCGAAGGAGACGAGGATATATGCGCTGGCAATACCGCATAAATTTAGCTCTATACTGTCGACGATATCAATTTTCTCCCGTGAGACAATATTCGCGACGCATATCCCCGATACGCGAAGCGCAATGTGCGCATTATTTTTTATTTCCACAGACGCGCGCGATACCAGCGTTTTTCCATTATTTTGGCTGGGACAACATGGAAAAAAAGTATTCACTAACAATAAGCAGAACCGACTCTTCCGTATAATTATCGCGCTCGCACGTAATTCACCGGGGTGCTTTGTGCGTGCGTGCACCGCTTTATTTAGTTATTCAGCAAATTTTCGCGAATTACAAGTGCGCGCATTTGCGCTATTTACTGCAAACGCCATAAAGAATAGACGTTGTTATGTCTCGTTAAGGAGTTTCGCGGAAGTTTCGGCCCGCCACACACAAGCCGATCGCTCCTTAATAACTACGAGATGAGTTTACGGTGTACAAGTAACCGGATGAGAAGCAAGAAGCAACAGCAGCATCAGCTTGGCCGCTCCAGTTGCTTGAGAAGATCGGGGATCTAATTTATAATAAACGTTAACCCATTTCGCGCGCGTTCGCTCATCTTTCATCGCGATGTTCGTCGCTCTCTTCACGCAATATTGATCACGCATTGTGTCGTTATATACAATACAATTTGTATTTTGCGCTACTAAGTGCTTACGGTTTTGTTTTCAAGATTTCAATATTTTTTAAATTTATTCAAAAAAAATGTCGCAAATACATATTTCGTATTACAAATAAGTAAAAAACTATTGTAATTTAAATTTGATCTGTCGAAAGTGAAATTTTAATAATATCGTTATCGTTGTTGTCGAATGCAGGAAAATTTTTACCACACTGAAAAATACGATCTCCACTATTTTCATACAAGCGAGAGTTTAGATAAATGATTTTTTTTTTTTTTTAAGCGATGACATTTCGCGGAAATATACGTGGCTGAAATCGATTTGTATTCCGGTTGCGAGATTTTCGAACGAGAAAGACGATATTGTACAAAGGTTGCTCTCTGTCGCAATTATCATTCATATTTCGCGCTATGCGCGCGGCTAATGGCTAGAACAGAATTCGAAATAATGCAGCTTTCGATCGGGGAAACGTGAGAGTTCCCTTAACACGCGCGTACGGGCTCTTTGTTGATGATGTATATCTCCTGAATCAATCGAAACCAGTGAACTGCGTGCATCGTGCGCGGTGATCGAATCAGTCAGAAGATCCTGTTGGGAATATCGCGCGGAAATCGACCACGCATTTCATGCTTTCGCGCACGCTGCACGTCTTTGTGCGCGCGTTCCACGAAAATGATTTCGATTGACGCATTGACGCGCATTCCACGAGACAATTATATTATATTCGCGCGTGTATTATTCTTAGATATATATATATGCATATAACGGGATTTACAAATATTCAGTTCTCGCGGCAAATATTATATATTTAAAGTTCATTGCTATTATATTTTCGCTGCATGTTTGTACGTTTTGTTTCGAATGTTACAAGGTAGGTGTACCTATTATATGCATTCGAATGGCCGGATAGGAAATAACACACAGCGTTGAATTAATATCACGTTAGGGAATAATGCGTGCGGTATATATGTCACATAGATACGGAACGAGCTTGACGAACTACGAGGAACTACACAAATATTATCTCGCATCGATTATAAAATATGCAATTAATACATTATTATCGTGTAATGCGTGCGTATTATTATAGTTTGTAATGCCTTGCGGATATTACCATTTATTATTTACCCGTTACATTTTATTCGGTGTCACGCGCAGACCAACGTTGAATTTTATCACATGTATATTATATGAGAGGAGAGGGAGTTCGCGGAGTTAGGATCCTATTATATTTTCCAATATCGCATACACTATGCGCTCGGTTAATTGAACGCGCGTGCACGTGGCTACGCGCGCTTTGCGCGACAGGTTCTCGAAAGCACGTCACTACATGCATTAAATTCTATTGGCCGAAGCCAGTCGCCCACTATTTGACAATTAACTTTGGTAATACAGAGGGGATGCAATTACTCATTACCTAATTTACGACGACCTGTAATCTCGTTCGCGATTCCCCGATCAGGAAATGATAGAAAATTTATAGGCCTGTTTCGTTCACAATATAAGCGGTGGAATTTATAATCACGCTTATGTCGGTGCTGTTCTTTTTTTGACTTTTCGTGTGTGTCTTCCTATATATATATGTATGTATGTATGTATGTATGTATGTATGTCTATATGTATGTGTGTATGTCTCTCTCTCTCTCTCTCTCTCTCTCTCTCTCTCTCTCTCTGTCTTTCGTTATCTCCGTTTCTCTCTCTTGTTCTTACTTTGCCCTTGTTTATCCGTGCCTTTCCTACATCCAACAGGCCTCACTCGTTCCCATCCAGATACACTTTCGACAAAGTTACTGCCGTCCATTACCCGAGACGATCCTTTATGGCGGTTATTTACGATTATTATTATTGCACAGTGATGGCTGCCGCTATTGCATGGCTGCCGCACATAGAGAAACTATTCTTACAGCGAAGAAAGCGAGTGGAACATTACGTTACGAAAGTTGCAGCCTCTTTCGCGTTTCTTTTTCTCGAGGTAATTTATAATTTGGCCAACTTGCACAGATAACACGAAGAACCTCGCGTTAATTGCTTCCGATAGTTCTCGTATGTTCATTTAATTGTCAGCGCGATTATTTGCAGATAAATGTATATATATATGTATATGCACGCACAGTGTTTGATGTCGGCGTTCAATAAATGTACGTATTTCTTGTTAATAAATTAAACAGCTGTCAAGTAAGTTTTAACACCATCAAAGTCTGTGAATATTGACAAAAGCTGGCACTGCGTGAAGAGGAAGCAGAAAATTAACAGACTTTCCATATGGCATTTATCGCTCAGTAAAATTGGCTTTTTGTTTACGTAACACGTTTAGCTTTACTCATGACACTATCTTGGCTTTTAAAGTTGACGATACGTAAACTCACACGATTGTCGAAATAGACAGGTTTTACATGTGTATAAAAAAAAACTCATTTTTATCTTTATACAATTTTTGTGTTTTATATTTTTTCTTCTGTTTTCTTCTGTAATATGTATAATTCGCGCATTGCTTCAAAAAAGTAGCATATTTTGTGCTTTTATATGAAACCAAACAACTTCGCCGTTCTATCAGCCAAAAAATTATATAGCGAGTTTGTTATACACTTTGGAACGTGCATGTGTGAGTCTTGCTTTTTGTATGATCCCGCTACTAGCCTAGCGAGGCCTATCGACAAATCATTATTTTAGATAGGTAGATATAGATATCATGTGTGATTCTGCTAGATAACAATGTGAATTTTCGTGAATTTAGCGCACTTTATGTGCGTTATAAGACAACAAGGTGCTTAACGGGAATGATTAACGAAAAGGCGAAACTATTGAAAGCAGTCAAAATAGACAGACAGAAAAAGAAAGAAGGAACCATGGCGATCTTATAAATAATAAATAATGGAAATGTAATGTGCTTTTTTTCTTAGCCACTAACTAAATATCCACGCGCTTGATCATACAACATTCTTTGCGCTCTTTGCGTTATTATTATACGCCATACTATTGTTTCCTTTCTGTTTTTGCTGCACCTGTCCGTTGCTACGATGTCTGCGATCGGGAGTCAATCATCAGCGCGTCTTTGTTATATGACGTTTCGATTGTTTTTTCCGTTGCACATGCACGCGCGCGTTACACGTCGCGCGACTGTCAATGCTTGGTAACGAGACGCTTTCGGATTTCTATCGTACCTACACGCAGGGGATCACCCGCACGCATGCAGCCATCCAGGTGGATTTTTACCATGATACCGCCGGCTTTTTTTCCCCCGTTTGTCGATTTTCTCGAGTCAGCAGTTTTGATAAGTTAGTTATGAGCGCGCCGCGACAATTCTCACTCGAAAAATGGCTTCTTCCGGCCATCCGGCGCGGTAATGGAAAGGTAACCGCGATGGGATAGCGATAGGAAGGATCATAATAGCGATAACAGTTACGCCGGCGCATGGGGAATGACCGATGTGAGCATTTGCATAATAAACATGGCCGAAGCTCGACAATTAATTTCTCCCTGGAGAAATATTAATGTATTTAATAGGACTCATAATATATACAGCTTATGTGTATAAAAGTACATCCATGTGTATAAGAGCACACGTTTCAATTTTGCAATTGTAAGAGACATAAATATATATATGTACACACACACACATATGTTTGTCTTTTACATAATTATAACATTAATATCGCGCCTGTGAGGAATCTTTTTAGTGCACCCTATAGTGTCATTCTCCTTGAAAAAATCGGGAAAAGATCTCGAAGAAAAAACGAAGTGATCTCGAGAATAGCGTCGAAGCAGAGCGCGACAACGTAACGCGCTTGAAAGTAAACATTCGAGATGATGACAGTGACGGCGATGACTACAAGGATGGAACGGGCAAGAAAAGATTGCTTTGGGGATGTAGTAGAGTTCGATGGTAAAAGTAGAGTAAGTAGTAGCTGCTCGCGAGATGGTTCAACGCGAGATAGTTCACCGCGGAAAACGACGAAGTCCTAGAGAACAACGCCTCAGGGAATCGTTTTCTAGAGAAAGCGCGAGAGCCCGCTTATCTCTCACGGATTTCGACCTCGAATACCGTTTGACGCGGCTTTGATTCAATCGAACGTCAGCGTACTCGAAACCTATACGAGAAATTAGAGATTTTGAAAAAAATACTTCGTAAAATAGAATATCTTGCATATATGAGCAAAAATTTTCCGTAATAGAGAAAAATTTTTATCACAACGTAACGTACATTCAGGTTTATTTTATCAAGTTCATTATTATCAAACAATCTGTTATATTTAATATGTTTTATACTATATACGTATCATTACTTTGTAACGTTAATTATAAAGATTTACAATTTCTCTCTCTCTCTCTTTCTTTCTTTTTCAATGTAAAATATCAGCAAAAATGAATAAATGAAAATTTTGTAAAACTGGTCGAATAGAAATGCCGCGGTCTTATCAGGATTAACGAATTTTAACGTAACGCTGTTCTCTATATATTAACGCACACGTTTACATAAAAGTATTCGTGCATATGGAAATTCGGTGAAAAGGCTTTCTTTCTTTTTTTTTTTTTTTTACCTCTGACGCTGCGCGCACGTTTCGTGCATTGTTTTATATCGAGACGTTCACAATAGAGAACACGAACCGGCCGGATGTAGTGGCGGTTGACGTTTCTTTCGGTTAAAACCGCGAACAGGAAATAGCCAGTTCTGTGTTTGCTGAGCAAAAAGCTTCCGTTCGTCGTCTATCCGCGCGCAGAGAAAACGAAAGTTAGCAGTGACATAACTGCGCTCTGCGTCGCATAATTAACATTTTGACAAACCCGAAGCGTCGTTGCGCGTTGTTCCTTGTATAGTATTCCTCGTTGTTTCTCGAGATGTCCTCGGGTCATTGTGATTCCGTTAGCTGCAGCTCAAATAGAAGCAGCTTAACCGAGAATACATTTCGTATGCAAATGGGAAATGTGTTCCAGAATAAGCTTACGTCTCTGTAGCTGTTACGGATCAGCACTTACCGCATAAATCGTTTTCCAGGAGAGTAGGCGTACCGTCTTCGCCTATATGTGCGTCCTTGATCGACTGTTCGATCTCGATCCAAAAGTTTGCTGTATCGAAATCGGCGCAACCGCTCTTTGGCAAAATCAATGAACTGATAATAATTTCCTGGAAATTGGATTTTGCGTTTAAATTGGCTGTATTAAATGTTTCAGTTTATCTCGGTTTCTAAATTTTTTTATATTTATTAATAATTACAATAATTATAATAAATTTTTTGTTTTATACTTTATTTTTCCGATTACGCGAGAGTAAAATATTATGTCTGTATGTGTATGAAATTCCAAACAGAATCGAATAGTTTTAAAGGTTTTATTCTTCAAGTTACGATGGCTTATAATACGTTTATGTTTTTCAATTTTCAGATTATAGAATACTCGATTGGCAAAGTTTTATCCGATGTTTCTCTCTCTCTCTCTCTCTCTCTCTCTCTTTTTTCGGATGCTTGAATATTTAGTTTATATCTTCTCGAAGATTTTCGAATTGTCGGAAAACGTTCGCAATAGAGAAAGAAATAAGTACGTATTCTCGGATTGCTCGGCCACGCATGCCTCTTCGAATCTCTGAATCGCCGCTTTTCTAGCATCTGCTGTTCTCAGTTTCTGCCATTTCCTGAAGTCACTGTCGAAATATACACAATTTCGAAATCAAAGCCTTTCAACCGTTTCCGTTTTATGTGAGAAGTGAGTGTAGAAACGGCGAGCTCATTCTTGTTTAAATGCGATCCGCCGATGATCATCGATCGATCGTAAAGGTTGAAATTTTTTCCATTCATGTGAGCACGCATTTTCACAGTTTTCTCGTCCATAGATTCGCGTCGCCGCGAATATTCCCAAGATGCATTTCGGCTGGATCAAAGTAGAGAAACTCGAAGCCACCACCGTACACGCCGCCGGCAGGTCCCTCGTGTGCAAGAAGGAACTAAGTTCTAATCGAATCAACGACCTTTTCGCTTCGATTTACCGTATACGGGGACGGAGACACGCGAGGAAAACACGCTATCGGGACGCGCAAGGACAAACTTGTCGAACTGTCTTCGAAGGACAACGATGCGGCAGCTGTTTTTCCACGTTGTTCTTTTGCCGCGGAATCTCCTTCTTTTCTTCCTGTGCGCGGAAAATATTATTTGCTTTCTTCGGCGGTGCCGAGAACTTTATATAGTCGCCGGAAGTTTAACCGCGCGCACACTCTTTCTCCGGACGCGTTTGTAAATCCTGTTTTCGGTGCTTACATCCCTTCGCTCGGATGCGGGACATCGGCCCGCGGAAAGAAAATATCTTTATAATCCACTCTTCTCGGAAAGACACAGAAATCTGAAATTTCAATTTCTACGACGTAAAATTTCGCGCAAAACATCTTGCGATCTCTAAAGATAATTTGTAGATGTGAAATCTAGAAGCTTTCTCATGTCCTTTGCGATAACTAATCGCGTGCAAGAATATTTGGTGAAAAAATAGTTCAGTTCGCGTGCGGAGAAATGCAAATTCTTCGCATTGTTGTGTATAAATACAACGAAGACTACATATAGTAATATTGCTCTTTGACTTTTCGAAGGGCGAGTCACTGTGTTTTACAAAGTACTTTTTTATTCTACTTCCGTTCGATTACTCGATATACCTATTAATGCTTCAGAAATTTACCGCTTTCCAAGACAATCTCACATATGTTGTTCTGGTTTGATAGACTTCGAGATCATATTTTTTTCCGGATTTTTTACTTATGTTATATCAAGCTAACCGATCGGCCGAATGCCCGATCAAATGTTAGTACGAAATGTCGCTGAATTATAAACCACGATTCTTCTATTCGTTCAATCGATGTTCTTCCGGTTGGATTGTTCGATAACCGAGACTAACAGCGAGATATCGATATCGATGGCAACGTGTGACCCACCTTGTTCTCATAAAATGTCTTTCTTGCCAATTCTTCTCCTCCCTCCCCCCCTCTCTCTTTCTTTTTAGTTTTCTTTCCACTTTTATTCTGTATGCTGCCTCTCACTCTTTCTCTTTTCTCAGCGTAATCCGACATGAAAAATTGCGTTTCTCCCGCGCGCCGTACGCGATTCTTCGCTTTAAAGAGCGAAAATCTCGGTGACTGATATTTCATTCTTCCTTTTTTTGAGAGGTCAAAAGCGCCGGTGGCGAGTTGACGTACGTAAGATAAATATACGTACGTCCTAATTGCACCCAGCCGCGATAAAACGCGGCTCACTGAAGTTAAAATTTTCCTCCGCAACTAGAATATTTTCGCCGGTGTGCTATTCACGCGTCAGTGTGATTTTGTAAAATCCTTTTTATATTATTTTAATCACGCATATATTTAGTTTTTTTTATACACCGCGTGTGTAATAAATATCAAGAATCTAAAACTTTCAGTACTGTATAGCATGTTGTTTGTTAGTATTTAGTAGATATAATTATCCATTAGATATTATTCTTGAATAATTATGTTATACATCTTCAATTCTATATTCTCGATTTGAAGAATTGTTTCTCGCGACAGTTTTATCGAAAAATAGTTTATTCGCACACAAAGAATAAGAAAGTTATCTTCTCAGTCTGTCAATCAGAGCAAAGGCGAAGTTCGCGCGCTGATCGTTCAGCTGTAGTTTCTATTTCTATCGTGTCCCGTCCTAGAATCTGTATGCACTCGGCCGTATCTATCAATACTGATAGCTATCCGACACTTTGCAAAAGGAGCTACATAATCTGACGTGAAATATCGCGCGAACGGCCTTATAGCCTCATTGTGCGCGCTTGTGTATGTGTATATACGTACATATTGCGCACACATTACATACACATGCTAATACAGAAATACAGGTTGCTATATATAAACTCGCGCACATAGCCGGACTATGCGTACATACATGATTACAGATTATCTCAAAAAGCTGGCCGAAAGTTATCACGGGATTATTGCGCACGAGAAATCAAACAAGGTCTCTCTCTTTTCTGAAAAAGAGAGAGAGAAAAGAGCTTCACAGAACGATAATATTTTCTCGAAAGAAACCTAAAAAGATTATCGTGCGCGCGATTTATAGCTTGTCCTATACTTACTCATACGTGATGATGTTTGTCATCAGAAATGTGTGTGTGTGTGTGTGTGTGTGTGTGTGTAAGGCGAAGTAAACTACGTATCAAAAGCGCACAACTCAAACACGGCAGAACAAAACATTCGGTTTAAATTAAAATTAACCAACTCCCACAATACCAACTTTGTTGTTGTAATAGCGTCAATCAAGGATTTATTGTAGAATATATTAGGATATTAAGCAGAAATTACTGAAATTTACCGGACTAAATATACACAGCTAATTTCACATAACTAATGCTAGATGTAAATATTTTATAAACCGCGTGCATATTGCATTATGTTTAACGATAATGCACGAATCTATCGCGGAGTGCTTAATGTTTTAATAGTTCGAAATTTCAAATTACATATAATAAAATTACACAATAAAAAGAAAGTGTTCATATAGAACAAAAAATGTTTACATTTTGCCTCTCGAGTGCTTATATTCAAAGTTTAAAAAATCGACCGATGCAATGTGAGAGAAAAATTACCCTAGATCAGTAAATGACTCTTTTTGTGCACCATTTTGCTTGCACTTCGCTTACAGGCTTCTTGTTCTTTATGTCCGAATCCGAAAGCTACCGGAGTGTTTGCTTTCTCTCAATTTTTCATAACGTTAACTCAGCATATGCATCTCCACGACGCGCTTGTTTCTGTCTTTCTGCAGCTTTCTTTCTAAACTACTACCGTGTCCGCGGAGAAACACGATTACGTTACGTCGCTAGTCGCGAAGTCAAGTTTCTAGTTCAACTTGCTTCATTATTAACTCTTAGCCGGGCGCACCTTTTTACGCTCATCGCTCGTCGCTCGTCGCTCGTCGCCGCGCGCAAACTAAGTCAAAAGGATTCGGCTCCGGCAATTTTCCGTCTGGTGTGCGAGACGGAAAAGTAATTTCAATAGTTGGTATATCATGCCCACCACCAACGCAATGTCGAGACCGCAAGCATTGCACTTTTGATTTTTTCTTTTTTTTCGCGAGAATAACCGCACTACTTATGACGACGCGCGCGCGGAAAAATCGTATGCAATTTTAAACGCCCTTATACCGACATATGATTTCCATTTTCTAAGTCACAGAGACTCGCGGAATCGTGCTGCAATATTTTCTCGTCTCTATCTTGCGCGCAGTGTAATTAATCCTTTCAACTTTAACATACTACTTTTTTTCAAATAGAGATTAGTTTTGATTGAGTAAAGTGGTAATTCTTACGCAGGCGAATAAATTAGCAACTCACGATATTAAAATGAAATATGCGTCACGAGTTAACACAGTATAATTAAATTGCGAAGATTGCGATATATTTATTCTTTATCTTTTTGTCAAGTTTTTCTTGGAAAATTTAATAAAAAAAATTAATAAATTATTTAGCAGCGCAGAGAGAGAGAAGTGTTTTCTACATGGATTGATGAACGATGATCTGCAAAATTAATATCAACAATATGACCACGATATCGCGGTTAATATCTCCTTCCTTTGCTCGGCAGCAACATAAAATGTATGAATTTCGATAAAAAGAAGGCGTTTCTCAAAGGGATGCTTTTACGGGTGCAGTTAGCGCGTATGATAAATTAGATAGAAACGTTATTTAATTGGCATCTGTGGTCAGCCAGTTCTTGATTATTATTGATGGCTCGCTATGTAATGTCGGCAGCGTCAGTTCTAATAGCACGCTGTATGTCATAAATTTCACATTACGTCGATCTAAATGAATAAATACACCTAAGAAATATCCAGATGTCATTATTATCGATCAAAAAACGAGACTGATATCCCGTGTCGACGAAGTATCTCCGAGACACAAAAGTGTCTATGTGTGCTTGATGAATAAAGCTTATTGATCGTTCGGTAATCACCGAACGTAGGGTGTGTTCCCATCCCTCTCTATGTACATGCGTTATTTTCCTTCCATTCTTCGCTGCGGCAGCGGCGATCTGTTTGCGTTAAAGGATTTGCCTTTGTATTATAGAATGGATACGAATAGTAACTCTCTGTGCGTGTCCGAACGGGATAAATTTTCCGGATACTGAGAAACATATCTGTATCTATGTACCTTAGAATCTTCTGTTAACACTTGCTCGATCTTGTCAGTACTATTATGTTATCGTGTTTAAGTTTCTACACAAGTAGCGAAACGAATAATTTTTAACGAATCTCGTACACAGGATGTACCAGGTTTTATTAACTTTTATAAAAGATAAGTTATAGTCTTATAAAAGTAGAAATATATATACTTTGTGCTTTTTGTATGTCAATCATACATATACGTTGAACATAATTTCCAACTGTTATTACCACAAATGGGAGTTTGATTAACTTTCCGAGAAAGAAGGTTCAAAATCGAGTCTATTTACTTTTAAGACCAGCATGCATGATTTGTATTTTGCGATCTCCTTTCTTTGAATCGATCTAATTCCGACTAACTCTTCGTCAAACGTGCATAAGATGTCATTCCGCGACTCCCGGTGTAACTTTCCGCGTGCATTAGAGAAGTCGAAATTTGTCGAGTATGATTAGAAGGCGCGCCATAAGAAACTGCGCAAAGAAATAAGATCAACTAGTTTCTTCAGTATTGGGGTGGCAGAAAAGAGTAATGTCAGTGACAGATGGTGATTTTATGTTTATCGGAAGTGAGCAACATGTCATTTGACGGCGAAACCGCCCCTTGCGAGAGCGACCATGTGAACAAGGATCTGAAAATGTTATTCGAACGGATGGCGCGAGCTTCTATTATCGTTAGAATATTTCAGTTTTGTCCACGCCAAGTTGATTATTTTTAACCGGTTTGTGCTAAAGGGAAAGCAAGCAAAAATATTTTCGTGAATGTTACTCGCTACGCGTTTTGCTTTTGATTGCTTCGACGTTGTCTGCTGACTTATAAATGCCACAGACTGTATTAAAGGATGCTACGGTCTGACTTTAACCACATCTCCTCGCCTGGTTAGAGAGAGAGAGAGAGAGAGAGAGTCTCTTAATATATGCGTTTTGAGTTTCATGCACTTCTCTGAAATATCGTGAAAAATAACTACCGCACATTTCGCTTGAAACGAAGCTGCGGTTGAAGCCAACCGACACTCGGTGAGAGAAAACTGCTCATAGATTCCCAAAGTATTAAAAACTAAACTTGCGGGAACTAAACGCAAAATAAATTTACAGCGCGGAGTGCAATACGAATAGCCGAGACTGCTCTCTGAAGCTGCTGTAAGCATTAAAAGTCAACGTTTGACAGCAATCTCCGGACGTACGTTGTATTCGATGTCCGACGAATTTATATACAAACTATAATACAGTCGCGTGTGTTGTAAACATTCGTGAACGGAATAGTTTGTTCTGACGGTGCACATAACATATACATATACACATTTTGCTTAGAGAGCCAATTAAGTTGCAAGTTTGTGCAACTGTCTGAAGAAGCATGATCACATCCGCTTAAGATTATTACTTTATTGCTGCAGCCATTTGAAACGTTATTGCTAAGCGATAAATGAGTTCTAAACTTGTGTGTATTATGACGTTAGAAAAAAAACTTGAAATCCTTATAAACGGAGAGATTTTTATTTCTCCCTGACTTTTAACAAAAAACTAAAACTTAATGGAAGAAATTTTGACGCGACTTTTTTCGATGTGTATCGACACATATTTCTATTGATATTTTTATATAATAAAATTGTTAAAAATAACATTGGAAAAAGTTTTTATAATTTTATAATTTAACGATAAAATAATATTCTTTGGCGCGAACTTTAATTGGATTTTTTAATAATACTTTTGTGTGATTTTCATCGACGTGCAAAGAAATGCAAAGATTACTGCACGCGCTCTATCCTTTCTCTTTTCTC
>QVOB01002820.1:0-27522 GCA_014839585.1 Pseudomyrmex concolor | reverse complement strand
TAATGCGTGAAATTTGACCGATTTTCTGAAAGTGCATTCCTCTCGCTTCTTCCTTTCCCATCTTCCTGCCACGCATTTGTTACATCATTTAACATAGTGAATGGATGTATCTATTGAAATTCCTGCTGGTCAGAAGTGTATCGGATCGATTTAGACGCACACACACACACACTTCAAAACTATTGAAGATTGAACTCGTGTCTAAATTCACAGGAAATTGTTGAACACAATACATAGCCACGAGAGTTCTTAGGGATTTTTACCTTGATGGATTGAGAATGGATCATTTTTCGGGATCTAACCGATTTGCAAAACAATATGTATCCTGTTTGGCACACTGAAAAAAATATTTTTCTTTCGCAGTAAAGTTTTGAAAGTTTGACCTTCCCGCTGTGAAAAATAACAGAGATCGTAGCGGGAGATTCTCCTTGGTTGAGCGTCACTGGCGATCGTTTCGCCATAAGGCACAGAAGCCGAGTGGTCGCTAAAAAGAAGTTAGCCGGTCTTTGAAGGCTCGAATTTCCCCGGAGTCGGAGAGCCGTTCGATGTTTCGGGTTTTGCATCGTGCAGTGTGAAAGAACCGGTATGGCGAAGTGCGTTTTATGAAAGATCGTCGCTCTCTCGCTATTTCTTATGCGATGTACGGATTGCATTCCGCACGATGCGAAGGTGCGTCCCAACGCGGAAGTGTGACTCTCTTTTGTTAGCGGCGATTTAAAGCGTGCGCACACATTTCTAGAATATTTTTATAAAAAAAAAAACAAGCACAAAATCTTCCTTCGTACATCGAAGAGCAACGGTACGCGTTTTTATCGAAACTAGTTTCGATTGGTAATATGTCAATCAGTTACGCAAGAACGTTCGCGTATTTTCGCGTTTTGACAAGCTGCTGACACAATATATTAATCTGATACACCGCAATATATAAGCGGAGGAAATTCATTAAGCGGAGCGAAAAACGGAAGTCTCGCTCTCTTTGCGAAATCGAGATTTCTGTTTTTCTCATATATAAAATCCCGATGTCGAAAGGGTTCTCTGGAGGACAATCCACTTTGACAGACACCGCTTGTGACAACGTTAGACACCGCGTTTTCCCATTATTTGTAAACACATGACATGCACAAGAAGTTACCGCTATCCGGGAAACATCTGCATGCGCGCCATGCGAGGTAAACCGACGTCTCGTACAATGACTCGAACGTGACCATAATATTGGATTCACATTCGTCAAGGTCCATTGCCATATGCGACATGGTGATTTAAAGTCGTTTATCAACTAGTCGATACAATCGGTTCAATCGGAAGCAAATAAAAAAATAAAAATATTTATTCCCCCCACATTTAAGATGCAAGATTTAGCCTAGTTTTTCGAAGTAGAGAGAAGATGTTTTTTAATCGTACGAATCTATTAATTTTGATGATATCCCCTTGACGTTTGTAAAAAATTCCAAAAGTGCGATTAAGATGTTTCTATTTCTTATTGAATTAAAATTCAATCATTCTCGCAAATTGATCATCATATCAAGACGACAGTCGTGGATCGGCAATTTCGCGCGTAACTGTGAAAGAGGATGTTTTTTGAAACTAAATAATTTAATCGGAAAGAAGAAAGAAAAAGTTCAGGATACCATATAAAGAGACGCGAATAACTAGGAGCTGAGATTTCTTCACGTTATTCGTTCGTTTCTCTCATCTCCTCTCTCCCGTTCCCGAGATAACTTCACCTGACAATTTCACGGTGGATCGTTGTCGCAATAGCCGATTTCTAACTACGTCACGTAAAAACTCGCGCGAACGGTTCATACACTGTTCGCCGTCAGACGGGTGTGTAAAATATCGCCTGAACGATCGACGAGACACATACGTCGTTGAAGAAGATGTAATTCCACGTTTATTTGTGTGCATTGTCCGATCGGACGATTAAAAAAAAAAAAAAAAAAACTGTTTCGGCCGTGAAGGTATAAATCCTGTCGTCGACTTAGCGGATCGATCTGCATCTTATGTGTGTGACGTATCGTAGCTAATTACATTGACGTCAATGTGGGCGAGGCGCTTCCGGGTTGCTGCAACGGAATGTCGTCTTTCGGATCTCTCGCGTTCGATATGCCCGCGGACACACACACATACGATAGAGAGATCCTTTCAGACTCGCGAAACCAACCGAGTGTTCGCTTCTCTTTCTCGCTCTCATCATCGCGAACGCGAGTTTAACAATAAACGATCTCTCTTCGGTCATATCAATTTTCTCGGGCGCTCGTGCGCGATTCGCGCGCAAAACGCAATCCGATCCGAAGACGTAATATGCCTCTTCTAATAAACGCGCGTAACGCAATTTACGAACTGGTTTCCATTTCCAGCGCCGATCGCGCAATTTCCCGTTCAACGGCCGCTCCGCTCTCATCGAGGCACACACTCTCTGTTGAATTCGTCGATATACCGGTCGATCTTGAACGGGGCGAGTCATCTTTACGCGCGGGTTTTATCGCGTGCACCGTTCGAACCGGCGCAATGGAATGCAGTTTGTTCGCGTTCGATCGTGGATGCGTTAAAGCGTGCCTCGGGAATCGAATGCGCGATTCTTTCGGCACGAACGTGACAAAACGTGACCCGCTTCTTCTGCACGCAACTCGCGAGCAAGTAAGTAGTTTCGGATCGAGAAGAATTCTATGGAATTCCGAGAGCGCGCGAAGAATCGTCGCGTTTATGAATTTTTGGAGAACAGAAATTAATATATTTTAGAAATTACAGTTAGTTGCGCAAGTTGATAAAAATATATTTTTTTGGACGAAACACTTTGCAGAGGATACCTATTTTCTGATATATTTCAATTCACACCGTTCGCTGTGACGATAATTTCATTGCCGACATTTTTTTTTTTTTTTTTTTTAATCGCGCATATCTGCAAACGCGAATGTTGAGTGGCGAATCGCTTATGCGATCTCGCGGATTGAAACTGATACGTCGGATGCAAATAATCTTCAAGCTCTTACCGGATAAGATAGAAGCTGTTCGGAATATATATCTACGCGCGTCGACGCGTTTTAATAGAAAGCGCTCACTGTGTGTATCAATGTCCGCTAATTACCCCAACATCGGAGGCTTCCTCTCACCCGGGGGGTCAAGAACTAATCATCGCCCTTCGCAATCGCAAATTGAAACGGAGCGTCAGATCGCCTGGGAAAAAGGTCGATTCCCTTAAGAGAGAACCCGGTCGTTAATACGCGGTTCGGCTGAAATTACGGAATGTTACTTTACGTTTGTGTATTTTTAGGCCGCGTAATTGCACGGTGTAGATAAGCGAATCTCGCGATGGATCGCGACGAGGACGACCTGATGAAAGCACAGTGGCATGTTGTTATATTAACGATCCGCCGTTCCCTCTCTCTCTCTCTCTCTTTCTTTCGATTCGCTTCGAGATGACGTGAAATCACGAAATTGATCCATCTTAAACAATCATGTATCTCTTTCTCTTTGGGTCACTGACTCACAAATGACATTTGGTAAACGATCAGTTTACAAATCAGGCTCGAAACGTCTTTGAGACATTGTCTCCGCGCGAAATGTTTGAGAAAAAGGAAGTGTTTTTTTTTTTTTCGGAAAATATCGGGACATGCTCGTGGTTCTGAGAAAGAGTTGCCGGCTACCCGGTCTCGAAGCTGTCAATGTTGATCTAACAGTTAGAGACTGTTGTTACGCGTTCCGATTTCGGACGACGTTTGTTATCTTTGGGTCCGGTACTGGAATTATATAGGGGCCTCGGTGTTGGCGCCTCCAGGAATGTCGTCTTCTGCGATCACACGCAGGCGTGTGTGTATGCGCACGTATACGTCAGTACGCAAGTATGCGCTGGAGAGATCGCCGTCTCTTCGATTGGAAGTGAACCAAGTGAAAGATCTCGAAAAGGAAGGCGATTATAAAGGGGAATGTGTGTGGGACCTTGAGCGCGGTCAGCCACTGGAAGAGGACTTCGACGGAGGACTGCTCAGAACTGCCGCACACGAGGTCCGCCATATTGTTGTGACTATCGAGTTGAGTTGGACCCGGATCGGTCCGTACCTCTTATAACGGGTGTGTGTGACACTCGCGGCGCCGAATCGATCGTAAATGTCGCGAGATATTAATGACATACGCGGTAATTAACGGAGGGCCCGGAAGCATGGCGATTACAAAATAGACGTATTTCTCTTTCTTGTTTTGTTTCGTCATGTTTCATTCCGGATGTTATTGTATCATTGTTATATTTTTCTGCGGTTTAAATGCGAGTTCCCTTTTTGTCTGTTCAACCCTCTCCTTGTTGAAGTTGCATCCTTGCAATTTCAAGTCTCTCAGCAAATTCTGCACTTTTGAGAACAGTAAATAAAAACAAAAACCTCGACATTAAAAAGCGTTTGTACAGCAAGTTTCTATGAAAAAAATTTCCACTTTTGCCGGCTTGTATTTACTAATTTATCTTAGAACGTATAGCAATCTCTGCCTGTACGTTTGCCGGCGTGAGATAAAAGAAGCTGGAACCGACGCAAATGACGCAATGCGTTTTCGCGTACTTGAGCTCGCGCGCGGCAAAACGGTGGATGATAAATGGCCGCCGTGTATGTATGTGTGTGCGTGTGTGTGAGAGAGAATTTTTACGAGTCCATATTTAACGGGGCTAAGGAGCGAATGAGCATCTATCGGTTCGTTGGAAAAATAATCGGCGGGCAGCAGCTCGGGGCAAGCCTGAGAGAGAGGCGCCTGACCGTAAAGTCTCGCGTTTAATGCGAAGCTCGCGGCAGCTTCGGTTGTTTGTTAAGCGCGATCCCGCGCAAAGACGATATAGGCGGCGGTTCTCGAATTATTCGTAACGGTTTTGTTCTCACACCCACCTGGCTGGCGCTCGGGAATCCGCGTTCGAGCGAAGGAGCGCCGATTAGAGAGATCATACGCCGGCGCGGAATTTATTTTCTCGCCTCGCGCAGAAAGCAAGTCCGGTAAAAAAAAAAAAAAAAAAAAAAAAAAAAAAAGAAGAGAAACACAGTGGAAAGACATACATTTCGACATCGCACGGGAAGCTGGGCGAAGCTGACTCGTCATTACAGAAAATTATAATGTGCGCGCGATCGATACGTTCTCTCTGAAAAAAAAGCGCTGCGCAAATTAATTATCGTACACGAGAACGCTTATTATATTATTTATTATTCCGCAATCTCGTAATTTCTTCTATTACACAAACTGCTTTGTTCCTCCCGGATTTTCTCGGATACTTGCGTGCGCCGCGTCTCGCGAGGGAAAAAAAAAGAACACCATCACATCGTTGCTTTTGATAACACAATATAGAGAAGATGTACTTCAGCTCGCGGTGTAAATTATTATTACTATCGTTCTCGCGCACGACGATCGATTTCCGGTGCTTCTAACGGCAGGATTACCGTTTTCGATCTATCAACAACGATTTCTCTCTGCATTCTCTCTCAGAAAACGCACGAGATATCTAAATATTTTTTGTTGTTTCGACCAATTCGCGGAGAGAGAAAAGCGCGCGTCTCTTCGGTTTTCGCGGCGATATTGTGCGAAAAATATCGTCACTAAAGGCGAGTGTGTACAGAACATCGTTACGAGGCTGTTCGATGTGCGATTGAGTAGAAATCAATCGTCGTAAGAAGAAGATAAACAACACAAGATACTGATTGAAATTTCGCGCGTATTCATCTCGCGAGGAGGGGAGACGTTCAATCATCAGTGCAAAAACATATCGTAATATACGTACGTGCGCTCGAACGAGTGCGAATGTACAATAGAGAAAGATCGAAATAAAGAATTTTCTCCCGGCTAAGAGAAGGCGCGCCGCCGCCGCTAACACGCCTTTGTCTCGATTTCTGCGACCTGCCTCCGTTTTGAATGCGCCCGCGCGCGAAACCGGAGAACCGCATGGGCGCGTAACGCAAGGTGATTAATGCGTAACCTTTATAAAGGCTCAGACGCGCGGTAACCGATGGGTGTGTGTATAGCGGGTGTCCTCCGAGTACGCATCGGAATACATCAGTCGTACGCACCGAACAAATTTTTTCACTATATCGCTTTTAAAACAATTAATCGAGACATTTCGATGAAACACAGATTTGTTGGTGTTAACTCGATAACGTTATTGAAAACGAAGATGATTAATTAACGTCGCTCAAGGTCGTTCGATTGATGATATAACAGTCTCTCTTTTTTTTCGCAATTAGCCTTAATCGACGCAAATGTTTGATATGTCAGCTCTGCCATTAACGAGCGGATCTTTAATCGTTCCGCGGTGCGTGGCCTCGCATTCTTGCTGCTTAATTGGATAAATGACGTTTTATTGACTCAAATCGCATTTTGACGATTAATTAAGACTTAATTAGTGTGACCAATAAAAGCTACTCACCGCTCTTAACCAAAGCATCTTTTTTGATTGCTGGAGGCGATTCTTCCGGCTCCGTTGTCTTCGGTTTGCCGGAATCATCCGTGTTGCTGCGAACAGATCAGAGCAACAGTGCTTTTTATTGTTTAAAGAGAAGCGTCGTGTAAAACGATCGGATTTTGTTTCGTGTCGTCGCGATGTGTGAAAAATAAAATTTCTAAGGTAACACGAATAATTAATGATATGCAAATAAATCATTTTATATTATATACATATATTTTTTTTGCAATAGAAGTTTTAAATTTCATAGAAGAGTAAATTAGACAGTTTACATATGCAAATCATCCTATGAATTTTCGAATTGAATTTAATTTGAATTTTTATGCGTATTAATTACACGTTTAATATATATATATATATATAATTGCACGTACATCCGGCATATTAGCTTGGCTTCAAAACTTAGTTGAATATACACTTTTCAACGGCGGAGGAAGCGCTTATAACAAGCGGCGTTAATAAACGCCGATCGCGCTTGTTCGAATAGTGTAAGAGGCGATTGCAGCGTCATGCAAAGAAGGAGAGATTGCTTTTCAAAGCAATAAGCAAATGTCGAGCATTCCATGGAGGCGTTCACCTCGTGGGACGGTTGAGTCAAACGACTCGGCGTTCGATTCCCAAGTAACATATCGACAGCCCTCTTTACCCTATTCTTGGAACGGTCAATTAACCTTTTCCTCTTATATGCCGGCGAGTAACTCACGTTCGTAAAGAAAGTGAATTAATTTCTTTTTAAAGTTCATTCATTGCGCGGCGCGGCGACGCCAAAACGCGATCTGCTTCCTGACACAATTCCCAGCGGAATTGTTCGCGAGCAACTAACCGTTTCGCTTCGAAGAAGCAGACCAAGCTATATTCCCGATTAATTTCGCACAATGCGCTACAAAATTTAATAGAATTATTAACTAAATTACGCGGTAAAATTCAAACCCCGAACAATAAAACTGTAAATGCAATAGATTGCGATGCAGAAACGGTGAAAGTGGATGCACGCGAATTACGTATCCAAGAGAACCATCGAGCGCGGCGGTCTTGAATTTCTCAACACAACGTTTTCTGATCACAATCGACGGTACATTGAATAAAAAATCGAGAATCGCAGAAGATTCGAGCGTTCGATTGCGCGAACTTACGCATTTGCATATTCCAAGGAAGTTGTTTCCTCCTCCTCGCCGATGGTCGCGAGGTTACTCTGCCAGTAATAGTCGCCGTCGTCGCTTTCATCGGTCGTGTCCTCTTCTTCAACCGCGGTCTCTTCGTCTTCTAACATTCGATTCACTTCCGGTGTTCTCAAGTCGTCGTTCACCTCGTCCAGCGATCGATACGTTCCGTCGTTCTCGCTCTCTCGAAACGCCGAATTCTCGGATGACAAGATATCTTCTGCGTTCGAGGAAAACGTTTCCTTGCGTATATCCCGATCGTTCAATCTGCCGTCCTCTCTTTGATTTTCCGAATCGATATGTTTTTTCGTTTCGTTGCTTGTCTCGTTAACGCGATTGTTCTCGATCGGTTCTGAATTCGAGTTTTGACGACCCGACGAGATTTTATCCAAATTGTTTGTCGATTGCAATTGATCCGATTTGCTTCCTTCGTCCTGAACGCCAGTTTTTTCGCAGTTCGTAGTTTCCGACGTGGCGTCTGACTCGTTCCTCGTAATCTCTTCCTGATCGGATTGGAAACCTTTAGCCACTCTGATCTCGATAATCTCGAAAACTTTGTTTATTTGCGCGTCCTCTTCTGAATTCTTTACTTTCTCCGTGTCATCGCTTTTCAATTTCCTGTCGATATTTTCACCCGAAGTTTCAGTTTCCCGACTCTTTCCGAAAACGTCGCTCTTGCTCGATGATGACAAATTGCGCGATTCCGGTTGCGAAACGGGCTGCTCAACGGCAGCTGCGACTTGCGGAAGTTCTCTGTCTTCTTTCTCCACGTGATTCGATTCAACGGACGATTTAACTTCTCGTCGCGGCGTTATAATCGGCGGCGGAGGCGGCGGAGGTGGCCTCTTCCGTCTGGCCTTCACGTCCTTCCTCGGCAACGGCTTCGGTGGCAACAAAGGTGCATCTGGAAGTTCCCTGTCGTCGTGAGATACGGGTATCGTTGCGGAAAATTGCGCGTCGTTTTCAGATTCGCTCATCCGCGATTGATTCACGCAGATTCTATTAACGTGATTCCTAGCCGGCAACGGCGGCGGTGACGGCGACGATGATCTGTCGGTGTTGGAACGAACGGCGCGGTTCCCGTCGCGATACTTCTCGTTGTTTCTGCCGTTGACGTGTTCCACGAGCTCCGCGTCGTCCTTAATTGGCCTGAAATGCGTGGTCGAGTCGGCGGCCAAGTCCGCGGTATAGAAGAGATCCGGTCTGGTCTCGTGTCCGTAGCTCAGCGGGGCGTCCTGAAAGCTGAGGGGCGGTTGCAAAGTGATCGTCTCCTCTATCAGCACAGTGTTCGGCGCGACCACCGCCGTGATCCGTTCGACTTCACCCCGCGACTCCACATGCGTCACCGCCTCGGAACTGGCAAGACGGCGGAGCAAGTAGTCAGGCGGGTTTGAGAAGTCCCGCTCGAGATGCTCGAGCGGGCAGATCGCTCGCGACAGCAGCACGTCCCGATCGGACAGTCGATCGGAATCCCGATCGATGCCCGAGATTTCGCTCGGCGTCAGCTGCTCGGAGCCGCCGGTCGACGCGGTCGAAGCCGTCGAGATGGTCGACACACGATCGGACGTCGAAAATCTGTCCACCACGGTGGACATGGAACTGCCGGTGTCGTCCGACGTGCTGCCATGCGTGGAGCCGCATTGCGATCGTGCGTCCAGATAAACCATCGCTTCCGGCGGTTCCTGGAAACGGAAATCGTCATACTCTTCCATTTCGAATTTTTAGACCAAGAATTTTTAATTAATAATCTTGTTCCAGCTTTTTAAGTGCATTAATTTCATTAAATTAAAGTCGTTAAATTGTTTCGTAATTCTTTAATTAATATACTTTATCAAACAGACTAAAATTTTTATGTTTGTTTCAAGTTTAAATATTTTTCACTTAATTGCCGCAATTTTAAAACTGAATATTTCTCTTAATTCTCTCTCAGTCTGAATATTAATTTGTATTAATTTCTGAACTTAGAACTGGTATTTCGAGTTTGTACGATTATTTTTTTTTTTTTTAACTTCAGTGTAACGTAAGATATACAACACCTGCTTCGATTTCGTGAACTCTGGCGAGCGGTCCTTCGGCGATCCCTTCGGACTCGCCTGACTCGACCCATTGACAGTTCTCGGCGGCGAGGATTCGCAGGTCTCGTACGAGCTTACTCTGGTCAGACTCTGCGATCCCGAAGCCGGGGAGCTGTATTGCGAGTTGTTTCGCGAACCGTTCTGCGACCCGTTATGCGATTTCGGACTGATCGGTTTCTTGATGGGGCTGGGATTCGCCTCGCCGTCCGCGGATCCCCGCGGCTGTCGCAACTTCCTCGGCGGCACGGGCGGCGGAGCGGACGGCAATTCCGGCGGTATCTTGCTTCTCTCGATCTTTCTCTCGGCGCTCACCACTTCCGGCCTGAGAGCGCCGCGGCATCTCACCAGCAGCCTGATCACCAGCTGCGACTCCTTCAGCCGCCTCACGCAATCCAGCCGGGTCATGTGTGTCACCGGTACACCGTCGATCGAAAGTACCTGCAAGAGATGTAACGTAATTAACGCGGTGGCAAAATACACGGACGTGCCGAGCTTTGATTGAAGCTCCGCAATAACTTGCAATGTAAACACGCCGTCGGAGATGATGAGAGAAGGAAAGCCTCTCTCCCGGGGAGAGGGGGCAATTATTGCTCAGGAAGTGGGTCTTGAAAATCGCAGATGCCGTGGGAGCCGAAAGAAAGTGCGTTCCGCGCAAAATGTGAAAATATGTTACGTCTTACAAATAAACGTCTTTAATCTTAAATATGTTGCGAACGTTCTAACAAATATTATAGAATTAACGTTTCTTTAGAAAATCTCAAAAGATAGATGTGCTCTAAATTCGCGAGCGCGCGAGAAAAGATCTCCGTTATTTTTCTCATATCTTTTCCCCCTTTCTTTCTTACGCTCGTTCATTCAAATCGCTGACAGTGCATTACAGATGCAAGCTCGTCGCGGCTCGATGCGTGAAAATAATTGTGCGTCAGTCATTACGCACGACATATTGAGGCAGGTACATCTACCGACTGCAGACGCAATTGTGTGATCTCTTATCCGTCGCGAAGTAGAAGAAGAAGAAGAAGAAGAAGAAAACCTGTCGGTTCCGCAATTGAAAGCGACACGTATGACGCGCCGGAGATCTCACGTAGCGTTAAGATTTAAGAATGAAATCATACATGTTCATGAACGCTACTTTCTTGAATTCATCATGTGCGCGCGTTACAGCACAAAAATATCATTTTCAGCGAAAGCAGAAATTACGGTGTTAACGCACATACAGTAAACAAACTTGCGTTGGAAACACGATGATGAAAACGAGGATTAGAAGAACAGCGTTTTTATCTCGCGTGCATCTCGTGTAATTTTTCTCGAGAGAATAATAAAAAAAAAAAACTCGAAAGCACGCGAGAAATATATTTCGAAAAAATATCCTCGTGAATTCTTTTACCTCGTCTCCTTCGCCCAAACTGCCCCACGAACATTTTGCTCTGCTGGCAGGACTCTGCTCCGCGCAGCTCTGCACGAATAATCTTCTCACTCTCTCGCACGTTTTATTACCGCCCTCGAATTTCAGTCCGAAACCTAGACGCTCGCCGGGCAGTCTAAAGACCTCGACTTCCTCCTCGAGATACCCGTCCATTCCGTTCGTCGCCGCGCTTTTGCTGGATTCCTCGTCGTTCTTCTTTCCGTTTCCAATCGAGAGAACGGTCACGAAGTTATCCGGCGGTTGACTACCGACGCTGACCACCGTCACAAAGTCCTCCGTTGTGTCCTTGGCGACGTCCATTTTCCGGGTCGGCCTTAATTCATGACAACACCGCTGATCTTTACGCTCGGCCGGAACGCTAGCCACTCCCTGAAAACAGGTCAGAAAGACATTATAGACGACAATCCCGGGTGCTTTGCTCCGTGACGTAATATCGAGAGGCAGGTTTTCCTCGAAGGGAAAACCTGTTTATTTCAAAGACATTGTATTTACGACAATAGCGGAAATTATCGGGCGAGAGAAAATTTCTTCGATGCGTTTCCAGACACGATTTATCTTTTCACTCGTGGCAGATATATCGCAAAACCGATTAGCGGCGGACGGACGAATCGTGTCACATGGCGTCGTCGAGGATCACGATCATTAGACGATCTCGACTGCGTGTTGTAGTCGCGTGACCAACTTAAATACGGAACTTTCATGTTCTTCCCGCCGTCGTACCTGCTCGTTTTACTAATCGCGTCATTAGACCACAGTCTTCTGAAGCGGCGGAACGGAATTATAAACAAACAGGACACGTGTCGGAATAAATTGCACCTTGACGCGGAGCATTTGTACGGTAACGTGTACTCGCGGCGTTAACTGTAACTTTTGTATTCTGTTATACGCTTGACATTTGTTTAGCCACGGTTAACCTTCGACTCGAGCGGGGCTTCGCATTCCACGGTTCTCTTCGCGAAACGCGCTGACGGCGTTTTATAAAAATTGTAATTGTGATTGGTCGAAGCTATATTCAATCTTCTCTCTCTTTCCCTCTTTCTCGTTTATTTCCCGGGAGTTTAATCGACAAATCGATAAAGTTTCAATTTATTTCGCAAATTTCGAAAAGCTCTTCTTTATTTATTATCGTCCGCTTTCATTTCTAGCCCCCGTCGAAGGGGGATATTGCAAATAAATTACAAGAATAAATTTCCCACGATGCGGACTTTTCTTGTAAGCGCGCCTTGTACGGCGGTTGTCATAAACATTTTTTCGAGTCGAGAGGAGAATCTCCGGCCAATAAATCCTCCATCGTATTTTTCTCCCGCGGGCAGGTGAACAACGCGCTCCGCCTCCATCCGTTTTCACTCATCAGTATCTCGATAATTTAACGATATGTATACCGTCGCCGTGAAAGTTTGTCCGTTTCTACTTGAAGGCATCGTGTGTGCACAGCACACTTCCTCCCTCTTCCCCCCGTATCACCGCCGAGATCTCGGCAGAATGTGAGAAGTAGAAAGTAGATTGACCCGGGGTCACTGTCGAGCAATCAGCTGATCGCAAAGGTTCCTCCTACGAAGAGAGTTTCCGATCCCCTTTTTTGCATATCGCGTCTCTCGTCTTGTTTGTACGTGACCGGATGTTGAAATTTGAATAAGATTGAAAAATAAACGTTCGAATTTTTGTCCGTCGCGAATGTTGACCGCGTCAATTCCTTACATGTTGCTGATGGATGTATGCTACAAATATAACAGTATCTACATCAAGGATGCTTGTTAAATGATGTACGATTCTTTGTCAAGAATTTTCCGGTCCAGTGGCTAAAACTAATCGAGTGCATCGCCGCGATGATGCACCGTCGCGCGATGCGGAGATCTAGAAAATCAGTTTACATGTCGGAAGTGCGGAGTTCCTTTTGCGGAGTTTAATTTTTTTTTTTTTTTTTTTGTATCCGTTAAAAGAATTTTTTCCAAACGACATTTGATGTTTGTCAAATTTTGCAATCGTCTAAAAGAGCATCACTTTATGCGTCAACACGTGCGACAGCAATTGCATCTTTCACGTTGCTTCGCGCAAGGTGCGCATGTATGATATTTTTGCTTCACGCTCAGTGGAGGGATCGGATGAGGGCGGCGTTAAATCGGCGTCGAAAATCGGCGAGGAGATCGCAGATGGAGCACAAAAAGTTCCGTCGTGGGCAGACTGTAGGGAGATTCGAGGAGCCGTACAAGTGCGTGTAACGGAATTCGTAGCCGCAGGCCGATCGCCACAGTCTCGATATGTGCTGCGCTGGCTCTCTTGTGAGCGAGCGAGCGTGTGTGGGCAATATCGAAACCTCGTAAAAATATCGTCGAAATGCGATGCGATTCCCGAATATACGCGCTCGTTCGCAAATCGGGCTTCGCAGTGTATGACATCGCACACAGTTTAATCCTTCGGTTTCGATACTCGACACACATTTCACAAGACTTTGCAGCGTAGCATCATAAAATATAATTATAAAAGAAGTAGAGAGAGAGAAAGAGAGAGAGAGAGAATGAGTTGCGCTTTCTTCGCCAATTAACACATTCCATCCGCTCTCGTGTGGGAAAGGATTTGCATATAACTGTAATCATTATGGCCACCTTGTAAGACGTAATGAATCGGAAGCACGTAAGGTCCGCGGGGATCGGCGAGATGTCATTATAAGTTTGAATCGCTCGCGTGGTCGGCAACGTCGTGTTAATATTAAACAGACATATAATTGAAGTAATTAGAAGAAACGCGCGAGGCACGGAGTCGGACGTCCTTTAACGGGTACAAATTGCCGAGAGAAAGACCGAGGAAGCTCCGTTTGAATTTGTTAGAACAGTTACGTGCGGAAATGCGCTCGGCTAAAATGGAACTGTCTGCCTGCTGCATCGGAATTCCGCGTTTTCCCGGTCGTCGTTATGCAACAACTGGTTACTCGCCGACACGCTTCGTGAATTTTGACAACGCGTTCCATTCATTATTTCAATTTCTCGCCGCACGCGGGGCCGTCCTAAATACACGCCGGTGTATATTTCGACGTCAGCGCGGACCACCCGCGGGGAATATAATAGCCTCGATTTATGTGTTACTATGTAACGCGCGCGTGTGAAAGAAGACATTGTGTGTGTGTTTTACATGCGCGAACGGATTTAATTGTGAGAAAGAATGTGCGATCGTCGCTAATGGAAAATCAACTCCCCATTTGCACGAATTTTCGATCGTGCGGAAAATAATTCGACGACGCGTTAAAGATGATGACATCTCGGGAGATTATTTTTGTTTTTTTTTTTTTTACAAGATATATCGATAAATCAGTCGGATATTTAAGACAGAGTTAACTCTTAAATTTAAGACAGCGTGTTTCTTGATTCGTCAGTGTCGAAACACACATCGATCGACAGATAATCAAGTCGAGTGCATGCATAAGAATTTTCTTTTGCAACGCTTCCTACCCAGGCAAGCGATGTGCATGCGAGACTTTCACGGGATTGGGAACAATTATTTATGCACAATGGAATATCTCTCGTGAAGTGTGTGGAAAAATCACGAGGAAAATTCTGTGTCATTATGTGTATTCGCTCATTGACAACGTAATGTTTTTTTAAGTGAATAAAAAAGAATTGTCAAACTTTTATTTTTTTTTCTTGTTATCTGTTTCGGTCACATTGTTTTATCTTAATTATAAAAATAAAAATATTAAATAAAAAAACATCTTTTCCTTGCGGCTGTCAATTAGACATTGCATCCTTGCATGTGACGTATAGTTTGATGTTTCTCTGACGTGCATCGAAGCCGTACAACATATGCGTATAGAGTGTTGCTAAACGGATTAAGCGAGCGTTCTTTTGAGCGGGCACGTGGCGTATTTTTTATTTTTTTATTCTCTCTGTTGAAAAGTTCGCGACTAACTGTTTCGTTTTTATTTTTTTTTTTTTTTAACACAGTCGTTCGATTTCTCTTCGTCATCATGTAGTGGATTTACAATGTGAAAACGAATATGATCATCGCGTGCAGCATGCCGGAATGTCCGTCTGCCGGATTTTTTTTCACGGCTATCTTGCAGTTTCATATTTCGCTCGTGTTTGTTTTCGCACACACGCTTTGCACTCTTCTGCCTCAAAGCCATCAAACCGCGCAACAAGAAGATTCGAAAAATAAAAAACGCAGTCTATACATCTCTTGAGGTTACTCCACGCAATCTTTTCTTGCGCGTCTCCTCGCAATTTTCTAGATGATCATCACCTGATATACGTACCATTCATCTGCCGTTCGCGAGCATTGCTAAATCCCTCGATTGTTCGCCACAGTTCGCGTTGTAAAACGATTTTTTAATCGTCCTGCGACTACACTCCCTTCCTTCCAGTCAGTCTACACACGTGCGTTTTCCGATAAAATTTTCTCAAATACTTTTAACTGTTTGAATTTATTTTTAATGTTCGATTATGCACACGAGTGTATGAGTTTCTCAAAACATATTTAGATATCGTAGACGGACCGCCGACGCATCGCGGTGCGCGATGTAACGCGGATATATTTCGGAATCGGACTGGCGAGTGCGCGACGAGGGAACCACCATGCCGCGCGGTCTGCTGCGTGGCGATCGCGGTGCGTAATCGCGGAACGATTCCGGTACGCGGGAAATCGATGGTTTCAACGTGCATTCGAGACACCGCGCCGTGCTGGACTGATGAGCCGCTCGGTAGGCTGACTTTCTTCCACGCCGCGGCTTGCCCCTTTGATTACGAGCACCGTCCCGTCCGTGTCCCTCTTTTTCTCTCGCTCGCACCGCGCACCTCGCGCGAGCGTTCTCTTTCTCACCCACCGCCTTTCGTCCCATTCGCTCTTCCGTTTACGTTTCCCTTCTCTCGCTCGCGCTCTTACTCCCCGTTAGGTCGCCAATCTCCTTTACACTGGCGCAGAGCGACCGTTCTTCTCCATCCTCTCTCGCTTCGGGTGTACCACTCCTTTCCTCAGCAATGTCGTCGACGTGCCGAACCGATCCTGTGCCGCGGTCTGTTCTCGGCCGGTGTCTCGTATTATTCCCGTCAGACTTCGAACAAACGAGCGAAATGGACCGGGCACCACTTGGAAAGTAACGCTAGAAGAAATTCTCCACCAAGACTTTATTTCCGAAGATAGAGCATCGGACTTCTGGATCTTCTGTTTTTTTTTTTTTTTTTTTCAACCGCATCTTCAATTTCGACCAGATGCAGCGCGAATTCTGGAAGAACATTCGCGTTAATGCACTCGCGCGTGTAATCTTCCGTCTGACTAAGTTCTCGTTCTTCTCCTCTCCCCTTCGGCTCCTCCCTCCCGTGTAATTTTCCTCGCTTCAGCAACGTCGACAACGGGCGCGCGTTTTCGATCCTACGCGAGATTCCGCGGCGCACCATATTATCCACGGACTTTCCATAACGATTAGCCAGGAGAAAAGTGCCGGCGGCGGGCTCGAGCTCGCTCACGATATATACGCCTTCTCTCCATTCGCATATATATATATATATATATATACACATATATACTTTCCTACTTCGTCATGCAACGATCTTTCTCAACTTCGACGTTTCTCCCTCGCGATACGACTAATAAATCTCACGCACGCATTCGGGACGCGTTAAAATTCACGCACGCATATCAATTTGCCTCTGTCCGTTTTGAAATATCAGTGCTTTCTAGAATGTAATATAAAATTTTCTCACTCGGAGTTTATTTGTTTTACAAGTTTCTTTATACACGAACGTTTTGGAGAACACAGACAGGAGTTGGTTTTAAAGCTTACGAGACTGCGCGTTAAAAAAATTATAATTGCATTGTTTGTACTCGTATATGGTATTTTGCATCTGGTGCGTGATTTATATCGCTCTCAAAGGAGCGGATGGAAATAAAGATAAAACGGTAGCGCTTCCATTGCGAGGAGAGAGCTAATAGGAAAGAAAAGAAGGTTACTCCAGTTACGTCAATATTCGAACGCGATAGCATAGCGCGCCTCCGACATACCACACGGACTATCACTGCGCTCTATTTTCTTAATCCCATTTGCGTATTTTTTTCAAATTAAATTAAATTTATTTCATAGGATATAAATGACAAAGATCAGCATTGAGATTCCGTGTTGCCGCAACTTACGGAAACGATAATTCAACGAAATACAGTCCGCATAAATTATTTGCACATTTCGCAGCTGACTTCGCGCATCCGAAGTCGTGCGACGACTTCGAATTAACGCGCCCAGGGCAAACGAAGTTATTTACTCCAGTTACGTCAATCCGCTTCTCACACCTTCGCAGGTAATCTTGTCAGGCGCGTCCGTACATGCGGTTGCCTCGCGAAACCGCAGAACCTCGGCTAACCGAGAAAAGTAGGGAACGAGTGAATCTGTCGGCAGTCATTGAATGCCATCCTCTTTCCCACCGACGACCACGTACCCACCGATAATTCGCCGCGCTATAAAAGTACTTTCGCTTGTAGGATCGTGCAAGCGATGCAAATATGCGGGCGTGCAAAAGGCGGCATGCCGGAAATTCGTTAGCGCGCCGTCCGACGCACCGTAAAAGGCAGAAATCTGCGAATTCGAAATAAGGAAAGAGTTCGAGCTCGGTCGACTAACTCGACTCGGGAGTTAAACGACTGAGCCGCGCTCCTTTCGTAACACTCTATTTAAAGATTGCAGTTGAAACATGTTAGAATATACAAAATAATTAAGAATTAAAATTAAAATTGAACGAGAGAATAATAAAAATTTTATTTATTAACGCGAGAAAAACATAAGATTTCAATATCATTTGACGCGCGTTAACTGCATTTCCTATTCGCGCGCGTGTGTTCCGAATATACTTTCTCGCGAGATAACATAGCGCGATTAAAAATATATATTAGCGGGCGTGCGGTCTGATCTGATGCGAGTCGAAACAAGAAGATTCGACGGAGATTCCTGTCAGTCGACGATTCGTCGAACGAGGAGTAACGGCTGCGAGCCCGTAGCGCGTTTTAACGGTATATTTCCATCGCGCGAAGATCTGGGTTGCTGGAACGAACGCCGCCGTGCAAACGCGTACGTTTTGGTTTCTCGCGTCGACAATAAAATTACAATCTCTCGGGAGATGGTGTTTTTCCGCAGCGCATCGCGGCGTGAACGCTTTAACACCTATGGCTAAAAAATCTTTCACGCCACTTTCTTGTTCACGCGCATACGATTGCAAAACAGTTAATTCAAATCGTATGGACGTGCGCGTTTTGTCTTTTATATTATTTCTTATATTTTGACATTAACGTTTTTTTTCAGGATTACTCGCTCGATCTAAATCCCGCGCGCGATCTTCTCGAGATTGTATTGTCGTACAAACTACAGAGACGATAGATGAAATGCACCTCATGATGCAACGAAAAGAAAATGCTCTATAAATAAAGGAACACGCTAATGAACAGTTTCGCGACCGCAAAATCGCAACGCGCCGCGAGTCTGCGTTCACGCACGAGCGCGTGAAATCGGTGTAATAGAAAATCGGCGCTTTGATCGGGCGGCAATCGCAGGCGTATCGAATTTGGTCGTTTAACGGCAACGACCATGGCGGTCGCGATTCCGAGCGAGGGATTCTATTTGACAGGAAGTTGATCCATGACGTGGGTCTCTCCACGTAACCAGGAACTCCGTACGTATAAATGTACGTACAGAAAGGCGGTAAATCGGCGCAAGCAACGGTGCAACGAGGCCACGTGCCAAGAATTTTGTTCGGCAACTCGTCGGCGGAGATTCCTGACAATTTTTTGACATTATCGCCGTCTTCGCCGGGCGACGCGACGGAAGGAATCGCGATGTTCTAGGCGGAGACTCGCGCGTCTACTTTTTGCCGCGGCGATCGGCAGCGATTTCAATCCGCCGATTCTGAGAAAAATGTACTTCGGGATGCCACGGGAGAAGAATACAATCTATGTCGGAGATTTCACTGCGATAATGAGACGAGCGTTTGCGCGAGAAATCGCGCGAGATGATCTCTTTTCAGATTTTTGTTTTTTTTACGCGCCGTGTGTATCAAACTCGCGCGGCACAAACGTCTCTTTCTCTCTCTGTTTCAACTTTCCGCGCGGAAGAAAACGCAGAAATCGCAGATTTCACCGCAAAGATGTTTCCTCGCAACATCCTCTCTCGAACATCAGAGCGTACGTCGAGTCCCGCGACACGAACTTTCGTGAAAGCGAATGTTTTTTTCGCGACGAGACGCGGCAGCAAGCGGAAAAGAGAGAAGGGAAGAGAGAGAGAGAGAGAGAGAGAGAGAGAGAGAGGTGAACGAGCGCTCGCGGAGGTAGGCAGGTAGGTATGCGGCAGGTGACTTTACGAATCGCCTGCAGGTAGCGGGGTACACCAGCAGCGCTCAAAAGAGGACAACGCTCTCGGCGTGGCTGGCCATTTCTGAATCGTACCACTTCGCGGTCTAGACGACGACAACGACGACAACTCGCCGATTACCCGGTTAATAGGACGACGCTGTTTTGCGATTTTGTCGCGTTTTATTCTTTGCTAGTATATGAGATCGCGCGAAGTTACACATACATCCGAGTCGAAGTGTGTGTGCGCACGTCGACACGCTCGTTTTGTATAACGGCAACGCGCAACAAACGCATCCTCGATACGCATTGAGCTAATATGTGTGACTGTAATCGCGCGTATCTATTAACCGCGTTAAGATCGTCCTTTCGATTTTATATAGACTTCTTGTCTTTGACTTTTTCTTTGCAGCGCGAAGAACCGCACGTATATATAGTCGAGAAAGAGGGTAATGATCTCTGCTTCCTCTTAGAATCGTGCCACTTCGCGGACGCGCCGTGTAATTATCATCACCGTCGATTAGCGGTTAATAGATCGACATCTTAATCGTTCGATGTAACTAGATCGTTGCCCGCACAATTAATTATTTATGTAACATCAATGAAACGAGTCGAGTGAGAGAAGCTGCTACATAACGGTATGTTGACGCGGCTTTAATTGCATCTATCGTATATATATATATATATATATATATATGTGTGTGTGTGTGTGTGTGTGTATAATCGGCGATGAATGACAAAGAAATTATTATTCCATGAGTTGCAAACGTCTGTCGCGATTGAAACTCGAGCTACATTCGAGCTATTAAAAAAAAATGTAAACTATAGATGTATTACAAAAAGTGACAATATTTACGTTGTAATAAACCTGATTGTCAGAGTAGATATACAACTTGTTTCAATTGACAACCACTTTTAAATTTTATGGTTAATTTGTAAGAGCAGTCGGTCCTCGCAACATCGCTCGTCACGACTCGCTTACGCGCGCATCGGCGCATAGAAAGTTTTTCAGGCTTTCGTTATCGAAATAAAACGTTCCTTCCGATCGGTCGCATTGAAAGTCGATTCGCCGAACAAATTTTAACGATCAAATAATTAGAGGTGCAACCTGTAATTTTCGCGAGAAGAACACGAAAGTAGTCCGAAGTGAAACTTCCGAAACGTGAAATTTTCGGCAACCTCATTAACGAGGATTAACAATCCTGAGATCTCAAAAGAAATCAAAGAACCGCGCGCAAAACTATAGAAAAGAGAGTGAACGGAGGAGAGAAAAAAAAGCGCTCGTGGCTGCCCACGGGCGCTGAAACATGCTTGTTTATCTCTCGAGAGCGTGACGATGAAGGCAGAAGAAGAGACGAAAAGAACGAAATATCCTCTGAGAAACAGGTAGTAACGGTAAAGCAGCTTCGAAGCGCCTTACTTATTCCCTTGAGTGTGACATTTTCTGAAAAAATAATTAATATTTTTTTTACTCTTTTGCAGAAACACGCAGAAACTGTTCATTCACTGAAAAATTTTACTCGGAAAAATTTTGTTCGCGCGAATAGAAAGAAAGTGATTTATACAAACGCAGTGCAGTTTGCAAAAGTGGGTGAAGGTTTGTATGAGAAAATTTGAATATAAAATATATAAATATATTTTTTATGAATATATAAGAGACAGAGAAAAGTGCACAGGGGAAATGAGAGACGGAGAAATATGCGCACATATTTATACATATAGAAAAAAATTTCTCCCTCTCTCTCTCTCTCTTTCTCTTTTCTTGAAAGAAAAACAAAATTGAACAATATGAAAATAACAAAACAACAAACAATAACAAACGAACAATATAAAAACTGTATCTACATATGTTTACTTTTTTTTATTTATCGCTATTGTATCATTTTTAAGCTAATTTCACATACAATTATAATAAATTATTGTATACTGTACACACTAAAAACTTTTTATTTATCTGCGTGACATCAATACGATCGATGCTTATTACGCGAATTGTACATATACAACACAGCTACAAAAATATAGTAAAAAATATAATACTTTTTCGATTCTTTAACGCTTATCTTATCTCTCTGTAGCGCGTAAAATCTAGGCATACGCGCCAGAGCCGTAATATTTTGTAAGTCAAATTTCAAAAGCTTCGAAACACAACCGCGCGAGACAGTTTTCTTCATGAACCATGAAAGCTTAATCCATTCACATTATCCGTGAACAGCCTATGGTCATGTATTAATCCGATTATTGTTTGTACATACATATACATTATCGCATTCGATATTTTGTACAGAAGAGATGTTATTTACTCTTTTATGATAAATTATATAATCTTTGATCGACGTTTCCGAGATTTTCGGAATATAAACGAATATAAACGAATATATTTGTTTGTCTTAATAACATTCAGCTATATTTTTCTAATCTTATACATTTAAATATTCTCTATGACAACTCTCTCTATACACCGATATGTAACGATATGTATATCTCCCCTATTACGTAAAGGAAAATAAATAAAACTCTCACGCAACAAATGATTACAAATCAATTTTTTTATTTCAACTGATAAAACAAATGGTTAACATAAAGTAAATAAGCATCGTAAATAAGCAGCAACCGAATTATGTTTGTCTACAACATAAATTGCAACAAAAAGAAAAAAGAGAATATCCTTGCAATCGATTTGATTTAAACGGTGCGAGGATATAAAAATGCAGAATGCAATGCTATGTGCGTTGACACATAAAAACATAAAGCTGGAAAGTAAAACGTATAAAGCGAAAGACAGAATCTTCTCTTGCCCGCGTAAAAACTTCGCATTACACCCCCACAAAGTCTCGCGTAGGAATAGAATATAATATAACGCGTATTAGTATTTTATAATATAATCGGACGATACTAATCCTCATTAGATTTGCCCGTGTCGTGGACTTAAGCTCTAGTTATTGCTTTGTGCACGTAGTTAAGAAGAAATAGTAAAATTCTCTTCTTAAGATGTGTAACGAACGGATCAATCTGTCATCGACAGATAAAAAATTGAGTGATAACATATGCATGTCCTTACTTTAAAATTTATATACGTACGTATGTCTCTGTGACTCATATATACGTGTATGTGTACGAATCGTACTTTAACGGTTTACAATATCATTTGTATATTACTGCAAGACAGATATATATTTACGACGACTGAATAATAAACTTCCTTTGATATCGCAATTTGCAAACTACCAAGTACGTACTCACGTACATACATACACACACATACAATTTCGCGTTTTGTTTGATACAAATTTTATAACAGTTATGATAAAAAAAAAAATTAAAGGAAGTTTTCAACAGCACAAGTATATCACAGCTCGCGTATAAATTTCGAAAACAATAATTTTTTTTTTTTTTTTTAAATCGATTACGATTAAGTGTGAGCGTCGTAAGAAAATAAGAAGAAATATATAAATATATGTTCTATATTTTTTATGCGAAAATAATTGTTTTTAGATTGTATGTTTTTATATAGACGAAGAAAACTTTTCGCTGTTACAGAATTATTATGTGATTTCGAGAAAAATTTAATATTCAGCTCGAACAAATGGTTTTTAACTGGTTAAAACGGGCATGTAAAACTTGTGTTTGCGCGTGTCTCTGGTGTGTTTGAAGGGCGCCTGCTTGGCTTCCAGAAGAGCGGCCGGACACGGTCCTCTGTGCCTGGGAACGTATTCTCTCTTGTACATGCTGGATGTAACGGTGCTGCCGTCACCCAAATCGATGTGAGACACATTCGTCTGTCTCTGAACTCTCTCCACTTTCTGCGTGCTCTGAGAGAAGTTGCCGTAGCTCTTCGCCTCGCTCTGCGAGTAAAACTTGCCGCCCACGGTCAGATTGTCCTGTCGCACGATTCGCTGCGGACGCTCGTAACTGGACGAGGCCCAAGGATTCACATCCTTCGAGCTGCGATGCAGAGACGTCAGGCTACGCCTGTCGCTGCTCTGGCTCGAATTGCTGATGTACTGACCGCTCTCGGCTAGATTCGAGATGCTCTTGCGCTGATCAGCCGCCGTCGACGAGATCGTGTGAAGCGCCTCGGTGGATGTAGTGGCGCCACGTCGATGTAGCACCGCGTTGCTGATGTCCGCCGACGACGAGGAGATCACGTTCTTGCGATGGTGGCTTTTATTCGTGACCGAGTCCACTTGCGAGCTTTCTGTGGACGTTTGTCCGTTGATCATTTGCCGAAACTCCGGGCTGGTCGAATGGTATCGCGCCTGGCTGGAGATCGTGTGCTGCTCGTGTTGCTTCGTGGCTGATTTCTGCCGACTCTCCATGTGTTGTGTGTTCACGTAATCGCGCTTGCTGACTTCTTGATGATAACGTTCGTTATGTTGCTGCTGCTTGTGCTGCCTGTGTTCGTCAGATTCGATTACTTGACGAGACGTCTCCTCTCCTCGCACGATCTGTCCTCGATGATGTAAACCTTCTGTGATCGATCTGTCTTCGATGTTTCGACGAGTCACATTCTGTGATCGCAAATGCTGCTCGCTCGAGTGCGTTCTTTGATGATGTTCGTGATGCTGATTGGATATCAAAGAAGTTAACTTTTGTGAATCTACAGGTTGCACTCCGGACGAAGGACCGTCGATCGGTTGGGTGACACGACGATCGGCAAGTTGTTGATGAGAAACAGTTTGAGCGTTAGCGACTTTCTGGTCGGACTGAGTCGCGGAAGTTGTCGTGCGTCTCACCGTCGTAACAGATCCGTCTGTTAGAGTTTGCGATTCCACGGTCTTTCTGCTGTCGGATTCCATCTGGCTCATCTTCGCGGCAACGTCTTTTCCTGTACGCCTTGTGTAAGTGTTGTAGTTACGTTGATTCGTCGTGGTCATGACGGTGGTGTCGTCGCCGAGCGTGAAAGACGATTCCATGTGCTTGCGACGATTTGCTGTTTTATCTGCGAGCGACAGTTCTCGCTTAGAGGGTGTGTAAGTATCTCTGTTCGTAGTTTTCGTCTCCATGGTAGCACTGCTGAGTTTCAAATTGTCCTCGTGCGACTTGATATCCGCACGTTCGCCACGTACTACCGTATAAGTCGATTTATGAGACGTCGTGCCTTCGAAATCACCTGTCATCTTCAAGTTATCTTCTCTCTTTACGACTTCGGTCCTCGCTGCTCTCTTGAGAGTAAAATCATCGCGTGGACGTCCGACGAAGTCGCCTTCTGGTTTCAAGTGGTCAGGATGTTTGATTGGTGTTCTTTTTTCCGCAGGGCCAACCGTAGTCTTCTGAGGTCTGTAAAAGTCTCCTTCTGGTCGTAAATGATCCGGATGTTTTTTAATTGGCATACGTTCGCCACGTGTTACGTGCACGTAATCGTCTTTGCGACGCACGTCGATGAATTCACCTTCCATCTTGAGAGTATCTTCGTGTTTCTTGATGTCAACTTTCTCTACTCTAGTTATCTTCTTATAATCATCTCTCGAACGGTGAATATCCATCTGTCCCTCCATACGCAAGTTATCCTCGTGTCGACGCACCGCTACGCGTTCGCCATTCACGTATTTGTAATCGTTCTTCGGAGAAACTTCCATTTCACCTTCGAGACGAATGTTATCTTGCGGTTTCTTCACTGGTGCGCGATCTCCTCGCTTCGGAGTGAAGTCGTCTTTAGGAACTATGTAGAAATCACCTTCAGGTTGCAAATTGTCTTCGTGTTTGATGGGAGTTCTTCGTTCGGCCGGTTCTACCTTCTTCGGAGACGTACGTTTCGCGAATTCTCCTTCAGGACGAAGAGTATCCTTTGGTTTTTTCACATCTGCTCGCTCGCCTTTTACCGGCGCGTCTTTTTTCGGTCTACCAACAAACTCGCCCTCTGGATGGAGATTGTCAGGATGCTTGATGGGCGATCGTCGTTCAGCGGGACCGATAGGCGATTTTACTGGTCTTTCCGCGTTGAATTCACCTTCAAGTTTTATGTTGTCTTTAGGCTTTCGAACGACGGCTCGGTCACCTTTAGTAGGCGCAGGTTCTTTCGGTCGTTGCACAAAGTCACCTTCTGTTTTCAAGTTGTCGGGATGTTTAATTGGTGTTCTCTTTTCCGCAGGACCGACCACAGTCTTCTGAGGTCTGTAAAAATCTCCTTCTGGTCGCAAATGATCCGGATGTTTTATAACTGGCAAACGTTCGCCAACTACGTGTACATAATCATCTTTGCGACGCACGTCGATAAATTCACCTTCCATTTTAATATTATCTTCATGTCTCTTGATGTCAACCTTCTCCATTCTTGTAATCTTCTTATAATCATCTCTCGAGCGGTGAATATCTAATTGTCCCTCCATACGCAAATTATCCTCGTGTCGACGCACAACTACGCGTTCTCCATTTACATGCTTGTAATCGTCTTTCGGAGAAATTTCCATTTCACCTTCGGGACGTAGATTATCCTGAGGTTTCTTTATTGGTGAACGTTCTCCTCGTTTTGGAGTAAAATCATCCTTCGGAATTATGTAGAAGTCGCCTTCAGGTTGCAAATTGTCCTCGTGTTTAATTGGAGTTCTTCGCTCGGCTGGTTGTATCTTTTTCGGAGGTGTACGTTTAGCGAATTCTCCTTCAGGACGAAGCGTGTCTTTTGGTTTTTTCACATCCGCTCGGTCGCCTTTTAACGGCGCGTCTTTTTTCGGTCTACCGACGAACTGTCCCTCTGGATGAAGATTATCAGGATGTTTGATAGGTGATCGTCGTTCAGCGGGACCAACTGGCGATTTTTCTGGACGTTCAAAATCACCTTCGGGATGAAGATTGTCTGCTGGCTTCTTGACTTCTGGTCTCTCTGCTGGACGATAACCTTCGTGTTCGGGACGTTGAAATTCTCCTTCCATTTTCAAGCTGTCCGGATGTTTAATTGGAGAGCGCTTTTCTGCAGGTTGAAATTCTTCAGGTTTTGGTCGCTCGAATTCACCTTCCATTTTGATATTATCTTCGTACCTCTTAATGTCAACTTTTTCTACTTTTGTAATTTTCTTATAATCATCTCTCGAGCGATGAATATCCAATTGTCCCTCCATACGCAAATTATCCTCGTGTCGACGCACAACTACACGTTCACCATTTACATGTTTGTAATCGTCTTTCGGAGAGATTTCCATTTTACCCTCGGGACGAAGGTTATCATGGGGTTTTTTCACTGGTGAACGCTCTCCTCGTTTTGGAGTAAAATCGTCCTTGGGAACTATGTAAAAGTCGCCTTCAGGTTGCAAGTTGTCCTCGTGTTTGATTGGAGTTCTTCGCTCGGCCGGTTCTATTTTTTTCGGAGGTGTACGTTTCGTGAATTCTCCTTCAGGGCGAAGGGTATCCTTTGGTTTTTTCACATCCGCTCGGTCGCCTTTTAACGGCACATCTTCCTTTGGTCTACTAACGAATTCTCCTTCTGGATAAAGATTGTCGGCATGTTTGATTGGAGTACGCCTCTCTGCAGGTTTGAATTCTTCAGGTCTTGGTCGTTCAAAATCACCTTCGGGTCGCAAATTATCTGTTGGTTTCTTGACTTCTGGTTTCTCTGCCGGTCGATAACCTTCACGTTCGGGTCGTACGAAATTTCCTTCAGGACGAAGATTATCCTTTGGTTTTTTCACATCCGCTCGGTCGCCTTTTAACGGCACATCTTTCTTTGGTCTACTAACGAATTCTCCTTCTGGATAAAGATTGTCAGCATGTTTGATTGGAGTACGCCTCTCTGCAGGTTTGAATTCTTCAGGTCTTGGTCTGTCAAAATCACCTTCGGGTCGCAAATTGTCTGTTGGCTTCTTTGCTTCTGGTCTTTCTGCCGATCGATAACTTTCGCGTTCAGGTAGTTGAAATTCTCCTTCCATCTTCAAGCTATCTGGATATTTGATTGGTGTGCGTTTTTCTGCAGGTTTGAATTCTTCAGGTTTTGGTCTTTCAAAATCACCTTCGGGTCGTAAATTGTCTGTTGGTTTTTTCACATCCGCTCGATCGCCCTTTAATGGCACATCTTCTTTCGGTCTACCAACGAATTCTCCTTCTGGACGAAGATTGTCGAAATGTTTAAGAGGTGTACGTCGTTCTGCAGGCTTGAACTCTTCAGGTTTAGGTCGTTCGAATACACCTTCGGGACGA
>QVOB01002819.1:0-24937 GCA_014839585.1 Pseudomyrmex concolor | reverse complement strand
TTAATATTAACACGCATACGTGTGGAGGCTTAAATATACACAGACGACTAGTTTGACGGAAATACACTGTGCTTGAAAAATGATACCATTTCGACCATTGTTCGATATATCAATATAGTATTATTAGAAAATATATATATATATACGCGTCGAAATGTTTATATATAATATATATATATCATATAATATTTAAAATAAATCTTTATAATTTTCTTTTTTTATTAGAAAGAGGTCCTAATCCTTTTCGCAGAAGGACTCGTAAGTGCGTTTTTTTATTCGAGAGCTGATAAAACGTGCACTAATTCTTTGCTTATATGTATAGGATAAATGAATGAATATTCGTTTCTTTGTGCGTAAGTGAGAAATTGCTTTGGGCCGCTGGCTGGTGGAAACATGCGCTTTTGAAGCAGTTTTCACCGTTTTTTTTTCCCGAGAATCTTAAAGTTACGTTGTTCTTTTTGTTTTTTAAATGTAGTGCGGAAAAATGAAAAATTCGATCAGTATGCCTCTGTACATCTCCGTACGACGTCCGAGAATCATCATCAATTTCCGTGGCAGTATGTGTGTGGCAGATATCGGGGAAAAAAAATGCTTCATCAGCGGATGCGAAGAAAGAGAGAATCACGTACGTATCTATATCGTATTTTTCATACACAGATTAAATATCAATAGGTAATCAAAATAGATTTTAACTTCGGAATTTTGTATTTCCGGAAAGTATTTCCACGGAGAAGTACTTGCGATTTAAATGCACACGATGACCTAATTCTTTGAGAGAGGGTTCGTGTGCGCATTATATACAGAGTGTGTTGAACTGAATATCACAAAACATAAATGTCATATGAATATGTGAAAGGATAAAAATAAAAAAAAAAAAAATCGCAAAGTCTTTTACAGTTTTTTTTTAGACGTGTGACAAACCGTCACCCGAGAGCTGTAGCGTCTTATCGTCCACAAAAAATCAATATGCAAGAACCCTGACTAACGACGGCGCTGTCATTGAACACACAGCTTGTTTTTGCCCGGCGGGCCATTACTCGAATTCCTCAAACTTTTTCTTCTCGCGTCACGTCTTAATATCGCGTTACTTTCATCAGATTTCATCAGAGAAAATTTTCGGCTTAATTTTTCGCCTTTGCGTCTATCTTTGCTCACACATGTGGTTCTATTTGTGACATTCAGTTTAGAAACATCCTATATTTACACAACAAATTGCGCACGAAATTAAAAATTGACGACCACGTAAGACGAAGAAATTAAAAAAAAAAACTTAACGCGGTATAAATACGCGAGATACTTATCGCTACATTAAATGTATATATATATATCACACATGCAAGTGTATTAAAGAAAATAGTATTAGAATATTTCTATTAAAATAAAGTTATCTCGCGCGCGTAAATCGCGAAAAAACTATGTAATATTGATGCGACGTATCTTGATGACGAACGATCAAGATTTGCACGAGTGTTACACACGCGAACAACAGAGACATACAAGAATAAGCATCGCGTAATAACGAGAAAGTCTCAATATTACGTTCAGTCTAGCGACTTCGATCTGTCTAATTTGTGTTTACTTTCAAGATCAAAGTTTGTACTTTGATTCATTGTGACGTTTTCATACAACGGAGACGATCGCGCATTCTCAAAAATAAAGGATTCTAATATCACATTATTGGATGGATTTGATTGAGAGGGACTCGTAACGGCGTTTGCCGCGCGTTCCGGAGTGCTCGCGACGGGAGGTTCCGCACTCTCGGAAGTTGATCTACACGTGAAGTCGAAAACGTTCAGGCGAGAACTCGGCAGATCCTTCGGGGAATCTCTCGGGAAGCTGTTGCTCTGGTAAATTCCACCGCTTACGTTGTGTCTGCGCGGTAATCGCAGTGAGCCGCGATAATTCGCGCGTTCCCTCGTCGAGAAGTTCTCCCGCATCGCGAAAAACATGCACTTTGCTTCGTTCTCGCTCTCGCTTTCTTCGGATTTGGACGAGGAAGCACGCGTCTCCCCAATTGCCGCGCGTCTTTGCGAAGGCGATCGTTGTTCGTTCTGCGCGCCGATCTTGCTGTGAACTTTCAACGATGTCTGATTATTATTCGCATGCCACGGACTGTAATCTCTACCGACGCCGTTCAGCGGCGTCTCTCTGTTCGGAACCTCGTAGGTCTCCGCGTCCGACACGTCGGACAATCTCTCCAGCAATCGTTGCGGCCTGTTCTGAAGAGAATGACTAAAATTAATTCCACTGGAAGCGAGCGATTCCTCGGGATACTCTAATGGAATACACATGGTTTGACTAGTCGCGCCGGCTCCCGCACAATATTGTGAATAATGCGCGAACGGAACACTCTGGTGAGGAGCATCGTGCTGGTGACAACTCGCGATATCGCTTGGACATTGATTTGAGCTACCGTTAACTAATCTCGCGGGCGAGTCGCACGAATAAAACAGACATTGCGACACGCTCGGATTCGTTATTACATTCGGCGACTGTAAATTCAACCGCGCGGCAGTGGACTCCGGCGATGCCGGAATGGACATCTTGCCGCGTGTCTGAGCCATCACGGACTCGTAACTAGGCGGTGGACCGTAGAGTTGATAGTAAGGACAATTCGTTGCGTCGTTCAACACAACGTTCATATTTTGATAATGTCCCGATGTAGTTGCATTGTTGTTGTACGGCGGTGCTGCTATATTTCTTTGAGGACCTGAAATACAAATAATAAAGAAAAATACAAGTTACGAACATTATAAGAACATACTGTTGTAATTTCTCTTCCTTTTCTCTTCTTTACTTTTTTAAAAGAATACCTTTCATACGATGCAATAAGACGGTATTTCTCGCCGAATTATATGTAATACGAGCTCGCTGCGCTTGGTAAGGCGTATTACGAATAGAAGTTTGAGATCTTGTGGTGGAAGATCGGGATGGAATAGTGGAAGCAGCTGCTCTGTATCTGCCTTGCAACCAGTATCGATACCACCAGCCTCCGCCAGAACACAGAAGAAACATAAATATGACTAGAATCCTGTGAAAATTTAATCATGTTCATTTTCTTTAGAGAGTTTCTTTATATTTTTTATAAAAACAAAACATTTGTTTTACTACTGGTAAGATTTTTACTTACCAGTAGTACCATAATTGATGGAAATATTGCCCTGGTGACACGCAACAGCCAAAAGTGCAACAGTATTCAGTTCTTAAACATCTGCAAACATGTTCAAATGTCAACTTTCAATATACATAAGTGATATAACAGATAACAAATTCATGCTATTTTAAATTCATCTAAGTTCATGTTTTACATTATAAATCTAATTAAGTCATGTGAACATATACTTGACTTGTGACATGACTTCTGATTAAAATAAAATTGTTTTAAACATACAATTGTTAGAAAATGCATAACTCACTCATAGTATTTTATTTCTCCAGGCATTTCTGAGGAACAATACTTTGCTTCTGCCTGAAAGAAGCGTTTTTGTTTTAGACACAACATCATAACAAGCTTCGTTATCTTCGAGTTTTTAAAACAAACAAAAACAACATAAACATCACTCGATTCGTAAATAAATGTGTGCGAAGTGACTTACGTAAATGATGCATGTTGATGTGGTCACGAATATCGCGAGTCTCTTCTTATTGTTGCGAGCCATTTTGCTAAATGACATTCGTCTTCGTCGATCTCAACGATCAAGCAGATTGAAATTTATGCGATATTCTGGCATCATCACCATTTTCCATTGTCCATGATGTGTACACACGACATTGCACATAGCTTATTGATTTCAATTTCGGAGCTCAACAATGACGTCACGTACCGTCAGTATCACCCGAGAGCACAGCCCGAGAGTAAAGAATTGTGAATAGATGTCAATTCCTCGTTGCCGCTTGGACAGCGACGATTGCAGCACCGCGATGTTCAGTCCGAAAAACTCGGTCGATTGGCAGCATTGATTATTCGATGTGGACGGTGATTTAAATACTATTTAAAAGGACTCGTACATTCATTGAGTTTTAAATAAATAGAGCGTTTTTTATTTTAATTTTATTAGCAAAGCAATACACGAATGATAGAATATATTCAAGGAGGAGAGAAAAACGCGCGAAATGTATTGTAAAAACCAGAGTAAATATACATGTAGAAATATATGTAACATGTAAATTTATTCAAACAGCCAAAGTGCAAATAATGTAAACAATTTTATTAACGTGAGAGCGTGTGTGTACAACTTCTCTTTTTTTTTTTTACGTTAATTAAATGCTTAAATGAGTAAACGTAACGTGGCACACAACTGTCTCGTAGAAGAAATTTTTAGAGAATTCTGACAGGACTTATAGATATCGCGTGTATCTCACCCGCAGAAAACGCAATAAATATTTCTTTGCTTTGTATCAGATCTATATATTAAGCCATGTAACATGTATGTATATATATAAGATGTTTACAGCGGAAAGTCTTTGACTCTCTTTCTCGAGTGAGAGAGAGAAAGGGTAAAAGGAAAAATACAATACTCTTATATACTAAAATTAAATTTACACAGCATATAAAATTTGACGGATGTACTATACAAGAGTTTACACATGCTATATTATATAATTTCAGAAGTTTATTCTTCGCAACGCGTGTTGTTTTCAGCCCGACATTATCGTCTTTTTCTCGTTTACGTATCGCAAAATTATCATTTATCATATGTTTACACACATTTTCTTTTGGAACTCGAATGTGTGAAAAGTGCAAGTCTATTTATCTGCCGAACGGATTCAGATTTTTGTTGTAATCGTCATCGCCAGCCACGTCGTTGTCGTCGTCATCTTTAAAAGGATTGGTCGCGTCATCGTCATCGTCGGCGAATGGATTCTTAGATTCGTCGTAATCGTTCTCGAATGGATTCGACGGCATGATCGGGGTCTTCGGTGGGACGAAGGGCTTTTCGATCGGTGACGACTTCGGCGTGGCGCTGTTTAAAATACGAGCCTCTCTGATCGGCACCGGCGAAGCCTTCGCGGAATTGCCTCGCGGCGTCGACAAGCCGCTCCCCGTTATGTTCGCCTCCAACGACGACGAGTACACGTCCGACTTTGCGAAACCTCGGTAACGCTCTTCCGTTATCAGCGTGGGCACGTCGTGGGCAGCTCGTCGAGGTTCCGCTTTTCCTGAAAGCGTGAAAAAAAAGAAGCAGAAAAATACGAACGTCAATCCACGCGCGCTACTTCGGATGACACGTCGTACCTGAGATCGTCGAACTCTTTCCTTCGTTTAATCTGAGCCTCGCTTCCGCGCCCGGGCCGTAATTCAACTTGGGCTCCTCGAACTTGGTCGGCGTGAGCAACGATTTGTCCGAATCGGTGATTACGGTCAGTTTCTTGAAAACGCCTCTGCCGAAATAATCGGCTACCAGGGAGAACGGGTCCTCCGCGCGGTCGAGAAGACTGTGAAACGTTTCGTGCAGGTCTCTCGACTGCTCTTGCGCTCGTATGATGTCGAGGAGTTTCTTGTTGTTCGGCAAACAAGCCGGGCACTCGTTTTCGTTTTCCGAAAAACTTTGAAAGCAACTGCGGCGAGAGAAATCGAACGATAAAATCGATCGCGAATCACGGCGAACTGAATGTAAAAGATCTTACTGTTGATGATACGAATGTTGACACATGAAATGCACCGACGGCAACTCCAACTGATGATGGCACGCGCTACAGCGCGATCCCTGAAAGATTATCGTGCTGTTCTTTATCGCTTCTATTTGTTCCCGCAATTTCAGAGTGTCGGCTCTGTATTTCTCCGTTAGATCGGCGTCCGCTTGGGTTTGTTCGTTCTCCGTTCGCAACACGCTGCACAAGTAACTCCTAACGTCACCCAACGTACAGGTCAACGACGTGGAAATCGCATCGATGACCATTAAAGGGGACAACAGTCTTTCTTGAGCTGCAACAATAATTTACACCGCATTCGCATTTTTACAAAAACACAAAAATCTAAACAAATTCAAGCGGATATTCACCGATATAAGCCAATATGTCCGCGAGAAGTTTCGTCGGCGCGTCCTTGTTCTTAGCCACGCTCCACAGAGCTTGCACCCACAAATTGGGATCCTGATGGCCGAACCTCTTGCACGTGGCCAGAACTTGCTCGCTGTCTCCCTCGCGCAGGTGAAACCTCAATATCTCTTGATACCTAAAAAGATACAAAATACATACTGATTGTTTCTATTCGAAATATAATTTTTCGCTAGAATGAATATTCGAAACTCGCGGCTTACAATTTGCTCTCTTCGTAAAGGAAGAGCAATCCTTTTCTGAAATTATGCTGATGACAAAGTATTAATATTTGGTCCTTGTCGTAACGCGCTTCGGAATTCTGCAGAAGCCGCACGATCTTTTGTTCGTATTGCACCTTAGCTACGTCACTGTCCAGAGCCGACCAGACGTGCAAATAATGTTCGACTAATGTGTTGTACACAAGCGTACTCCATCTACAAGAATATAGAAGAAAAAAATTAACTTTAACAATATGAAAAATTATCTCTATTATTATTTTTTTGCGTAACATATTTAATCACTTTGTATCCGATTTAACTAAGTGCTCAAGGAACTCTACGAGGCGCTCAGAATTATTTAGGAACAGATGAATAAAATCCTCTGGATTGGCTTTATCAATTTGCTGCTCCGTGTAGCCATTTAACGCGTCCTGCCGAGAAATAGAGAAATCGAGAAATTTTTCAGTTTTTATTATCTGGTTATAGTTAAAATCAAGATGGACATGATACCTGATCCACAAGAGGCTTATTCGAAGGTTTGTAATTCGTGCACAAAGCTTTCAAAAACTGCGTTGATTCGTTTGGCACATTTTCTATTAAGATATTTCCGTATTTCTTCATATTGGCTTCCGCCTAAAAACAGATTTCGTTGAGAATGCAGATAAACAAATAAAATAGTTAACAGAGGTACATGCGTACCTCTTCGAATTCCAACGTTGCCATGTATTCCAGCGCCTTCTTGTACTCCCGATTGTCTTCGATTTGAATACGAAGATACCACTCGTGTTTGTTGTGTTTCTGCGCGAGCAGCAAAGCATCTTCCGGAGACGCTTGACGGCAAACTTTTATCGCTATCTCCACATCGAAGTCAACTTCGCGATCTTTTGTCTGTGAATTTTACACGCAACATGTAGGGATCAGCAACACACCCGCGAAATATAATTTTCAACTTACCATGATGAATTCTTTGAGTTTGTCGGTATGATTGAGTTTGGTGTAACAGTTTAACAACAAGGTGGTGTGATCCTCAGTCGCTTGGCCATTTTTATGCAACGCTTGGAGATACGTCGTCAAATTGTCGATGTGTTGAGAATCCAAGAACTTTCTTATCACATAAGACGGTTCCAGCTTGCCTATCGTCTTTATGTATTGTTCTATGGCCCCGTTGTGATCCCCTTTGGAGTACAGGTGGTCTCCGTATTGACGGAAAATGTCTATGAGACCTTCCGCGTCATACTGCTGATTCTTGGCTATTCTAAAATAACACAATGCCGCGTTAACGATTTTGTGCGTTGCTCGGTTTATTTGAAAAAGGTAGTACTCGATTTGTATCCGCCGCACCTTATGGAAACATCGTACAAATTCTTTTTGAACAACAACGCCAATTTAGACTGCAGATCCTTCTCGTCCAAGTGGTACAGTTTGTTGTCCCCGCTTAGTATAAAAAATCCACCCCACTCGGACAGAACCGCTTGGACAGACACCATCGACGCGGAAAACACGATGAATTTGTTTTGTATGTCGAGCACAGTGATGGTGTGCTTGTCCACACCCGGAGGTATCGATTCTATCGTGCTACGCAGATTTAAAACGCGTTATTAACGCAGGTACAACACCAAAAAAATCTAATAAACAACACAATTCGCGTGCGGTCATTACTTCGGTTTGGACGATATAGTGGTCGTCGTTCTTGGAACATTTGCCGCTTCCTTCGCTACTATCACCAAGTACGTTCTAAACCATTCTAGCATTATCTTTTGACCTTCCACCGCGTAACACGGCCCTCTGCCGTCTGGTGTGTAACAATAAATAGCCTGAAAGTGTCAAAATACAAAATTGATCAGGAACACACTTCGTGACTGATGAATAAAAACGTGCAAAGAGCGTGTTTTCACTCACGTCGCTACGTCCGATCATAAAATGGCTGTCCGGCATGGATTCCGCGAGCACGCTGCACTTCCGAGCGCAGCCCATGGAATCCAGAGTCGATTTGAATTCCTTATCTTTAACGGTAATATTGTATAAAAACACGTTGCTTTGGGTGGCAACGAACAGATGTGTCTGTTTGCCGGTCGCTCTTATAGCAAGGCCGGTAATGGACAGATTGGCGTCCTTCAGGACTTTTATCTTATTCTTCCTCTCCCGAGTCAGATCCCCTCTAAAAGGATTCAAATGCGGGTATATTATCTAACAGAAAATTAAAAAATGCATATTCACCTGTACAACATGATAGAACCGTCTCCAAACCCAATGGCCATCAAGGTGAGACTAGTGTGAACACACAGAGCGGTCGCCGGGACTGCTCTGTAACTGGGTGTGGCTCTGCTTATTCGTACACAGGTTGGATTGCCTTGCTTGTCGAGTTTGGCCAAATTCCAAACCTTTATGGTAGGATTGCAACCGGGCTCGTCTTCCTGTTAGATTTGTTAACAAATTAAATCATTGAATTTAAATCAATAGCACGTACCGCGCAAGGATCAATTGCAACTTGAGTCTCGTCTTACACCAATAGTGAATAGAAAAGTGGAATGTTGCACTTGCTGCGCCAGCACCAACGCGATCTCGTAAGCCCGAAAAGTCGTGACCTCATACGTCCTGTTCACCAAGTGCACGCCGCCCGTGTTATCCCCGAAGACCAAGTTGCCGTTACCACTGGTGGCCGCCGCAACTTGCGCATCCTACGCGAAACACAAATCAACGATAAGAACAAACGTGGATCTCGTACGTCCGCGATCAATTGTTCTGTCAGTAAAGTATCGTAAAAAAATTAAAAAAAAGAAAAACAAAAAAACGATCATCTTACTCCGAACGCTTTGGCGATCTTCCCCGCGTCAACCTCCTTCTTCAGGTCGAAGAAATTGAAGCGTCTCCACTGGAAACAGCGCAAACAAACGCGCAAGATCGGCGACATTTTAGGTTACATCGGAAGAGGAAACAACAAAGATGCGACGACGACGAAGGTACAAACGAGATAAATAAATTTTCTTTTTTGCGAGCGGAACTCACCTCCAGAAACGCCATGATAAAAATTCGTTGATGTTTAGTTACTCATATGCCTAAGGGAAAGGTTTTGGACCACTCCTGCGGTGGTTCATATATTTGACAGCGACGCGCATACACAATTGATCCGCAACACGCCCGCTCAGCTGCTCCGGGCCATCAGCTGTTCGCGGATGACAGTCGAGCCTCGCGCACGCGCGCCGCTCTCCTTACTGTAAGCGGATTGCGGTAATTTTGCTTGCGATCCGCGTGCGTTTCACGTTAGATGACGGCACCAGCTCGGACCAAGCGCGGCTTTCAGTGGCGACGCCATTGCGTAACTTCGAACAGCGTTCGGCGTTCAATTACGCGCGTGTAATAATCGCTAATTGTTCCTTTGTGCGCGAATAAATTAACGAAGGCAAAAGTTCTCGACAAAGTGTTTGTTGTGAAGGAGACAGGTGTCACGGAGCGCGCGTATCTTCAACGAGATGACAACGAGATATTATTCAGGAAGAGACGACGCGGCTGCTCGCAAAGGTGCGTGACTTGTTTCGGCTTTTTTTTATATTATCTCTGTGTTATAGTGACTGAAAATTCTTGCGTTACACTACAATTGCAGTCGCAATTATCTCGATGCTTTTTCGAAACGCGTTTGATAAATCGAAACGACTTTATCTCGCGAATGTTGCTCGCGATATCGCTAGACAAAATGTCGCACTCTCTGTAGCGCGCGCTATAATTTTCACAAACGTAAACAATGAATTCATTTCATTTTTATTTTGCGCAAAGAGATCTCGTAATATTTTCTCTCGACATATTGGAGATATTTCTCTCGAGATGTTTTCTCCTTGATTTTTGAAGATTGTACCGAGACATACGCCGCGCCGTGTGTATCATTACTCGTATACGAGTCCTCGATTCGCCGGTAATCGCGGAGTATGACGAAACCTCCAGTCCGTTGTCAAACGACACTTGCGTTTCGTTCGCGCGAACCGGGTCTCCCCGGAATCGCGCGATTCAATCGCTCGTAACGCTCGATTAAGTCAAGTGGCAAGAGGGAGTTACAAAAGACCGCGACGAAACGGCACGCCAGTGCAATGGCTCTAGGGTGTAGAGACCGACCGTAGTATGTAATACAATGTAACACACATACACCTCTCGTCGTTTTTAACCGCCTCCTCCATAAACGGGATCGAGGGGAGGAGGAAGAGGACGAATTTTTTTTTGCGCGCGTTTCTTTCTTCCCCGATCGCGCGCCCCCCCCAAAAAAACAATTCCACTGCAGTGACACTCCGTCTCGCACGCTCGCAAGAGATTTAAGACGTAAGTTCTGTTATATTTGTTTTAAAAAGGACGAACAATTAGTGTGTGATGAGTTTTCGATGTTTCGGGGGGAGGGGGGCGGAAGGATGAGTGTACGCGCGTATGTTTGTGTGTGTGTGTGTGTGTGTGTATAGTTTTTGCTTTACGCGGAGCTGTACGCGAGGTGGGAGAGGAGCAAAAGGGTTGACTTCGGAGAGAGAAACGGTCGGGTTAAAATCTTGGACAGTCGCTCGACAAGCGAGAGAGATTCGACAATTACAATATATCTAATATTAGGAGATGTGCAACGGAGACAAACTCTGCGAGGGACGAGGGGGCTCTCTCTTTCTCTCTGTTTCTTTTTTTCTAAAGTAACACAAAAAACTCGTACGCACGTATTACACAACGATCAATACAAAAAAAAAAGAAAAATCAGATCGATTTCTCATTGACGGAAAGTTTCTTTTGTTTCTTTAAGCGTTTTTCTCAATCAATTCTACGATCAATCTACTGTACGACGATTTTCTCGCTTGATCGTTGGTTTCGTGGCTTTTTCGCACATACGATCGCTCCGTACGTATGTTCGATGCGCACTTAACACTAGTAAATTATTACTCGGTTGCGCGCGCGACATGTCGACTCAGGGTCTTTATTTACAATCGATTTCGCACGACACGTTATGCGCGCGCGAAACTCGGTGAAACTCAGAAGTGTTTTTTTTTTTTTAGCGGCGCGCGGGATGTGAGTCGCGAGTTTAAAGTCGCCGATCTCTGCGACTTCTTCTTCGTGGCTCTTTCTCTGAAACGCGCAAGCATCGCGAAATGTTTCTCAAGAGAGAGAGAGAGAGAGAAAGAGAAAGAGAGAGTTTCTCCGATTTGCTCGATCGCGACGAAATTCGCACGCCGTCCGAGAAAATCGGCGAGAAATCGATTCTCGAACGCGCGTGAATTCCGGACTATATCAGGGAGCAACGTCGCGTTTGTCGTGCGTGACAATAGACACGGAAAATCGAAAAACCGGAAAATCACCCCTTATGTGCCTGTTTCTTTTCGATTACATCGCGCGCGGAATGTGGTTAGAGTTTAGATTCTCGAAAAAAAAAACCGCGCCGTCCAATTCTTTCTGTATTTTCATCTCTTCCTCTCCGGTTTTTCTTTCTCCCTGCAAAGAATATCCTTGTTCCATTTTAAATACGGGGGAGGGAAAAATAAGCTCTCGCGCGCGCGTGCGACTAAAGAGAACAGAGAGTTTGTTTCGTAGCGGCGAAAAGGTGCACGCGGTAAAAATCGATAGTTATGTCCTTTTGCCCTTTGCGATCTGGAAATTGCGGCTTTATTGAAAATATTTTGATCAGTATTGCATTACACCTGCGCCCGGCGGGATAAAAGCTTCGCGTGTTCTCGGGGACGCATTTTAGCGTCCGACACGGCCGTCCCCGCGTTTTTGCGCTCAAATGACATCCTCCCACCTTGCGAATTAGATTGAACGAGCGGACGGCCGCATCTGCGTCCAAATGCGTGATAAAATCAAGAAGACGTTTAATAAAAATTAATTAAAATTGAAACAACGCAATTCCAAAATACTTTTCCGCCGCCAGGTTTGAGGAATAGTCGCGACGCGCGCATTTTCGGTTCTCTCGGCGTGTCGTAACTTGCGTCGCTCGTTGCTCCCCTTTTTCTTCACGCAACTTCTCCTCGATCGCCGTCTTATCGCGTCAAGAAACATTTCTCGCTGCCTTATTCTGCGTTTTGTTTGAAAAAGCGGGAAACGGAGCGCGAAAGAGAAGATGCACAAGGGGTTGAAAGATGGATCCAGCGGGGGGGAAGGTACACAGGACAGAAAGTGCGGAGGGATGATTGGTTTATCGCTCGGTATTCCGAGGTTTACAGAAACACAGTGTGTGCTTATGCTAATTATTATTCTTTCTCTCTCTCTCTCTCTCTCACTCTCACTCTCTCTCTTTGCGATCATTCGATACGTCGTCGCGGTGCGGTCGCTCGGCTCCGTGCACACGATTGTTTCACAAAACATTTATTTTATACATGTATGTATATATATATATATTTTTTATACATATATAATATCTTTACAAACAGGAAACGATCAGACGTGAGGCCCGCGGGATCGCACGGCCCGAGAACACCGAGCGTAACATCCTCACGCAAAAAAAGTCGCGAGAACGACTGGACAGAGCTTCCCTTCTTCCTTGCCTTCCTATCGAACAATAAAGAACGTATCTTTCGTTAGATTTTCTTTCATTTTTTTTTCTTTCGCTTTAACGCGGAGTTTCTTCAACTTATTTAAAAAAAAAAAAAACAAAAAACAAAAACTCGAAAATCAAAAGAGAACGTATGTATCTTTTTTTTTCTTTTTTAAAGGAGACACCAGGTGTGTGTATATACAGTTTTTCCCGCGCAATCGCATCTAAATTGCGTTTTTAAGGATGCACTTTTTTTTTAAAATACAGTAATATTCTCCTCCTTCTTCCCGCTCTCGCAATAATAGTAATATTCTCCGCAGAGATTCTTTCTTTTTTTTTTCCTCTCTTCATATTTCTCTCCTCATCTCTCTCTCCCGCAAAGTTATACAATAAAATATCACAGTTCTGTTCGTACCACGCAATAATTAATATATTGTTTTCTCCTTGTGTGTGTGTACGCTCTTTCTTTCTCTTTCTCGCGCGCAGACACACGCACGCACGCACGCACACACACGCACTCTTCCCTTATCAGTTTCTTTCATCGCAAGCGATTTTTCTTGGTTTCTCCTGTGACAAGATGCGTCGCACAAGATGCAGCACACATACACACATATACGATCGGATTCATGCGCGCGCGCAACACACACACGCACACGCACACGCACACATACACATTAATAATTTCCTCGCTTTTCCTCTCGACGACTAATGGTTACGCAAGGTGTATATGTCGTGGTTGTAGAAACATTCATTTACAACTTGTGTATACTCCTGAAGTATATTATTAATAATAACTATTATCGAAAGAGAGAACGATATATAAAGAGTGAGGTTGCGCGTTGAAGCCTTTTTTTTTTTTTTACTTGAGAGATGGAATTAGTCGCGATGGAATTATCTCGTTGCTGTTACGAACAATATAATAATAATAATAATAATAATAATAATCATCGATATCGACGCGTTTGTTGCTCTTTTTTATTTTTGTTTTTTTTTTTTTTACTTAAAAGAATATACATATACGTACAAGAGTTCTCGATTTCTCTCTACAGGAGATCGTGGTATACAGTCTCTATATGTCTTGTTCTCTGCACTCTCTTAATATAAATCAACGTTTTTTTTTGTTTTTTCACAAATTATAAACGTTCTCGATATTTGTCCCGAGAAGAGAGAAACTTCTCCGTTTATTTATTTATTTATTTTTAATATCCTATTACGCGACTCACGGACTGTAAATTATTGCTTCTCGTATGCGACATTTATTTGCATTTGTTTTTTTTTTTTTTTTCTTCACAATCGGCGTCTGTGGAAACTACCCTCTTCTCATTCTCGACAGACTTCGTGTGCCCCCTCTCTCCGTGCTCGCTAAGTATTGCTAAAAAGAGTGTATTTTTCTCTACTAATTGTTTGTGTCTCGCGTCTCCCAAAAGATCGTTGTCATTCGAAGGAACTGATCGCGCGTGAGTGATGCGAAGAACTTCGATCGGTTTTCTTTTTTTTTTTTTTATTTCTTTTTTTTATTTTCGTGTCTCTCTCACATCGCGCGAGAACGTTCAAATGATTTTTTTTTTTTTTTTTGGTTCACGAACATCCCGGCGCTCATCTCCGTCTCAATATTCGAAACAACTCTTGTGGCGCGAGAGGAAGAATATAGACGCGAAGAATTTTCCATTAACCATTATAAACGACACGTGTGTGATCTCTCTTTTGCCCTTGTGTGAGCGCAACAACGTGCACACACGACGAAAGAATATAATTGGACGGCATCTGTCCGCGAAGTTGCTCACGCGGATCGCGCGACGAGAAGCGAGCGCGCTCGAGTGTCTCGCGAAATTCATATCGTAATCGAACGTAAGAAAACGGGAAGGATTGCGACAGAGTCAGCGAAGGATGAAATGATTTCGAGTGGCGAACAAAATGACAGGAACAAAATGACACGAAGGGAGAGTCGCGCGGCGAGAAGAAAAACACGCTTTTCTTCAACTCTTTTGCATCGCGGTGATGAAGCAACGAACAATTCGCGGCGAACAATATGTTGCGCGTGTAAAAAAAAAAAAAAAAAAAACAATTGATCGCAAAAATACTTGTGTCATTTTCTTTTTTCACACAATTCCGTAAACTGAATGAGAACAGAAAAAAAATTTCGCTTTTTTTTCGAAAACTTATTAATAGCTAATAAAACTTCGCGGCAAAAACGATGAACTCAAAGAAGGGATACGATTGTGAAAGAGAAGAGAGGGAAGCAAATTTTTTTCGGTCGGTTTTTTGTCTGTTTGTTGGTTTTTTTTAAACTACAAAAAACAAATGAGAGACAACAGAAAAATAACTCAGCATCACATCTCATATCGAGAAACTCTCCTTTGCCTTTATTTTTTTTTTAATAATAATAATAATAATAATAATAATAATAAAATATTAATAATAATATATCAAAATGTGAAACTAATAAGGATAGGCAGAAGAAATCACATTTTTTTCTTTTTTCATTTAAAGCGCGGGGCTTCTTCGAAGTGTCTTAGGTATTTGAGCGAGAAATACCTCGAATGTGCGTGTATCCCGTTTTCGTTCCCGATACGTATGAATATATACACATGTATGTGCGTATGTGTATATGTATATATCCATATATATCCTCAACACAATGACGCGTGTGTGTATCTGTCTATCCTTTCCCCTGCGTAGGAGTTCGATTACGCAATCACATTCGGCACAAAACAGCCTTTTTTTTTCTTGTCGGTTTCTCTCGAAGTGCACGCGCGTTCGGTTTTTCTTTCCTGTGGTTCTTTTTTTTTTTCTTTTACTCTTTTTTATACGATGCACATAATCGCCGGTACGCACGATGTTGTGTTGTTCGCCTAATATTTGCTCTACCGTCATTTTTTTTGTTATCTTACTTCGGAGCGTTTTACAGGTAATATACATCGTGTTGTGTTTTTCTTTTTGTTTTTTTGTTTTTTTTTTATAAAGAGAAATCCCGGTCTGTGGCCACGCAGCAAGAAAAAGTGATTCACTTCTCGAACGTTGTCGTATTTCTTTATTTATTTATTTAATAATAACCCCTCGCCCCTTCTCAAATTCATTCATTGTTCCTATCATCATCTTAATAACAACGTAATAGTTTTAAACAACTTGAGCATAGGTAAAGGCGCGGACGTGTTTTCCGCGCGGGGTTCGTTTCGCGCCGTGTGATCATCGACATAATAAGATACACACAATCCAGAAGTAAAAAATTGACACCGCACAATAAACACATTTCTTCTTTTTCTTTTTTTCGTAATTTTATTTACGCTAATGTCGCAATAAAAATAAAAGCAGAATTCTCACGCGACGTTAAAAAAAAAAAAAAAAAGAAAAGAGAAAAGAAACAACTCAACGATTCAAACTGTGGATTTTTTTGCACGCGGATTGCGATTTACCGCGGAAACCCCGAAGGAGAGCACGTCCCGGCGCCGTAACAACAAATTATCTACAATAATTCGCATGTACAATGTTTTCTCCTTCTTCCTCCCTCCTCTTCTCTTTTCGTTTTCATCGTTTGCCGCGCGCAAACGCGCGCGCGCGTCACGAAAAAGAAAAATTGTCTAGACACATTTAGGTACTTAGAGAATATTCCTTCTTCTCAGCGATTAAAGTCTGTTTCTTCTTTATCTTACGCACCTACTAAATTATGCATTTGACGACAAAAATATATTCCATAAATCAATAATAATAATAATATTATAATAATAGCAATAGCATAATAATAACATAATGCAAATAAAAATAATATAATAATAATATAATAATGTATAATATAATGAACGACGACGCGACAATATAGGTACCGATGAAGATGATGATTTCGATGAAGATAATTTCTTTATGTATATTTGTGTATAATATATATATATATATATATTTATTTATTTATATATATATGTATATGCATATATTGACTTGTCATACTACTCATTAATATATGCATATACGTTATCTTTGTTTATTCATTCATTTATTTATATAGCACCTATTTACAAAAAAAGAAAAGGTCTCCGTGCGGCTCTCTGTATATGTGCGTGATGCTTTATTTATTTTATTTTATTTTTTTTCAATACTTCGCGTGTTCGTACATAATGTTTCCACACGTGTTGTCTTTCGCGCTTTCGTACAGTTTTTCGCGTGTCTTTTTTCTCACCGCTCTGGCATTCATTTTTCGCACTTGTAATTTAAAGCGATTTGTGTGTCCTACATTTACATTTGTGTGTTCGCTCGTGCGCCCACCTGTTCCTTTTATCTTTTTTTTTCCTTCCGCATGTGTATGTATATATACATATATGTATGTATATATGTATATATGAATATATGTATATATATAAAACATAAAAAAAGAGTTTTGCGCTGATCGCAAATTTTTAATCAAAAAGTCAAAAAATCCATAGCTATAGTGATTAAAAAAAAAAAAAGGAAAAACTAACCCGCAGGTCTCAAAAGATAAATGGATTTTTGTTTTAAAGAGCAAAGAAGATTCTCTTGTGTGTTTAAAAATATATATGCGTATATATATACGCGTAAAAAAAAAATGATTTTTCATTTTTATTAACGAAAAATTATTTCGATCGCTGAACGCAAAAAGTTTTTTTCGATAAAATGAGAAAGAAATCGGCTCATGTCAGTTTCGTCGTCTTATAGGGATATACTTTCTAGCATCATGAAAGTATATCGTCCATCGCGTTCGAACATAAGTTTAATCCACGATCGTGCTCCACTTTATCATTCAAACGTCAGTCTTAAACTAGCTAGCGTCAGATCTCATGAGGATTATATATGTATATATATATCGCGACGAATGCGCGCATTGATGGAGACTTTCTAGCTCGCTCGTAATTGGCACGCGTGATTGTTGGCGACGGCTTCAGGTGAGATGCGTGGAGAATCTGAGAGAGTCAAGTAAAATCGATTTGCGCATCGATTGTGTTACCGGTACGTAAAATATTTCGGGAATTGTTTTATAAACGAAATGTTTTCCAATACGGACTGGGGGGATTGTCGTCAATGATCGTGTCGACAATTATCGATTATTATCAGATTGTGAACCAGCGTGTAAAGATACGAATTCTCGAAGAAAAAAAATCTACAGTCAGTCTTATTGTGTCAAGGAATGTAACTCAAGGTTTTGTCGTCGCGTTTTTAATTATTGGAATAACGTGCATGATTCAAAGCTCTGATTGAGTACGTATATATGAAGTACAATTAAATTACATACACGAGAAAAATATATAGAACGAATTGTAAAAAGGTGAAAAGAAAAAATAAGAGAGACGACACAACAAAAAAAGAAGAGGAGCAAGGTGAAGGAAATGATGGGAGAGAGGGCAGAGGAGAGTCTAATACAGCGGTCTATCACGCGGGCTCTCGAAAAAAAGTGTGTCGGTTTTTGAATGTGCTTGAATCAACCACGTTTCTCGTGTTTCTTTTTCCGTTTTCTGGCAACGTAAGTTTTTCATCTCATCTCGTATGCTCGAATCTATGAGAGAACGAGATCCTGTCGTTCGTCCCATACATATCTGGCATCGAATGCTGACGCAAAAGAAAAGGCAAACGTCGGAATTAAAACGAACGATTTCGAAGAGCCGAAGGATCCACGTGACAGCGGACGTGAATCCATTAAAAAAAAAAAAAAACGAGAGATAAGCAAATAATTCATCCTTAATGTTAAATTCATTAATAATAAAATGAGAGACCACTAAAGAGATCACGGGAGGAAGAGAGACGACGATGATCGAGCCGGATGAAGCGAGTGTCATGACGCGCCGTGTGTGCTGTGTTCACGGGAAACACAGAAGAAACAGAAGAAGACCGAAGAAGAGCGGAGAGCGCGCAAGTGGCATTCTCTAGCGTAGCGTCAATCCCCCCCCGGTTTCGGTGGGGAAGTTACTGCTTCTCCTTATTGAGACCACCCAACAGCGCGTGGCTCTCCATCGTGGCACTGAGATTGCTGAGATTGCTCAGGTTCCCGAGATTCCCCAGGTTACCCAGATTACCGAGATTCGGCTGATGAGCGTAGTTCCTAATCTGGTGTAAACTGATCAGCTGATTCGGGAAGGACGTGGCGTTCTGGTTGGTGGTGGTGCCGGGGGTCACGGCGGAAGCCGAGGACGTCGGCGACGACTTCTGCGTCGTGTTGAACGCCTCGTACAGGTACGGTCGGGACGCCGGATGATGGCTGCCGGGGTAATGCAGATGATTCAGCGGGTTAAGCGGATGCTGCATCGACGAGATCGAGTTAATCGAGATCGACGAGATCGGCGTGAAGGCCGAACTGCTGTTGGGATGGTGATTCACGCCGGGCTGGGGCGTCTGTTGCCTCGAGTCGTTCTCGATTGATTCGCCGGCGCGATGCCCGTGTCCCGGCAGCAACATCTCCGGATTCTGATTCTGATGATACTCCGTGTGATGATGCGGCAGCCTTTCGTGTAAATCGCTGATCACCGAGTCCGGACTGACCTTTGGCCAATAGTGCTCCTGATGGTGCGACATCGCGTGTAAAGTCGGCCTGAGACCCGAGCCGATGATCGGCGGTCTCTTGTCCGTTCTCTCCGCGTGTTTTTGCATATGCTTAGCCAGGTACGTCTCCTGAGTGTAACTCTTGCCGCAGTACTGGCAGATGTGCGTCTTCAGGTGCTTCGACTCCTTGTGCTTCGGTATGTGCTCGAGCAAACTCGGCTCGTCCGAGAAGCACTTGTAGCAGGAGTTACACTTGTACGGCTTGTCGGTTTGGTGGCATCGCGAGTGGCTCTGCAGGTTGCTCAATTGGCTGAACGCTTTCGTGCAGCCCGGATGCCGGCACTTGTACGGCTTGTCGCCGGTGTGCGTGCGGATGTGCTGCTGTAGATGGCTCAGCTGGGTGAACTTCCGCTGACAGATATCGCAGCGGTACGGCTTAATGCCCAGGTGGATCCTGGTGTGCTGGGACAGGTACGACGAATTGGCGAACGCCTTGGAGCACTGCGTGCACTTGTACGGCTTTGCCTCGCGCATGTGGATCTGTGTGTGGAGCTGCAGATCTGCCTTGCTACCGAATATCTGCAACAAAGAACAAACAAAAAAAAAAAAAATTAAACCATCAACAAACAAACAAGAACAAACGGGCCGATCGACGGCTCGGAAGAGAGACATTACACGTGTAACGCACGAAGAATTCGTCATTGAAAAAAAAACCTGAAGTCCGCTTCCTCATCTAAAATGCAAATTGATAGCTCACGCGCGCACGTGACGCACGGAGAGCGCGCGCGTTTGGCATTTTATTTTACAATATATTTCGGGGAAAGAAAGAAGGGAATCGGGTCGTGTTGCGATAACCTCGTAACGTTTTTTTTTTTTTTTTTTTTTTTTTTTTTTTTTGTTTTTTTTACGTCGCGCATTTAAAAAACCCAAACGGTATATTTATAAATAAATAAATAACCGCGTAAAAGGAGAGCATTGCCGGTAGCCGGATCGTGTGTATGTACGTACACTCGGAGGAGGGAGAGGCTGACCTTGTCTATCACGGCCTAGCCTCGGGGCATATTCGACCGACTGGCTTCGGGTACCGGCATAGAGACTCCCTACTCTTACTCTTCAGCATTCTCGCTCTCTCCCGCTTGGATATATCTTCTCGTTTCGTTTTGTCTCTTCCTTTATCCTTTCTCCCCTCCGCTCTCCGCCTCTTTTCGCTCCCTCGTCTCATTTGCCGGTTCCACACACGCTAGTTTCTAGTTTCTCTGATCTCACCTGACTTCTTTTTTTCGTTCTTTCTTTCTTTCTTTCTTTCCTACGCTTCTTTCCACGACAGCATCAGAAACGAACGAGCACCAGCTCGTCAGCATCGACGACGATCGCCGATTATTAGCGCCTCCTTTCTTCCCCTTCGCGATCTTTTTTTTTTTTTTTCTTTTGTTTTTAGGCCCGTACACGCTTGCGTGACCCGGTACTGTAATAATATGTATCGCGTGTAATTTAAACGCAATTTCAAATGAATATTTTAATATATTAATCGCGATGATTGCGCAACATATGTCTCATCATTACGCATGCCATATATATTCACGTAATTTCTAATGCGCCGCATAATTACAATACGTAACTAAATTTCTGCTTTAAATTGCGAATCGCTCCAGTATAACCTCGGAGAAATAATTTACTCAAAAATATTCGAATTTATTACGGGCGCGAATTAATTAATCAGACGGCGCGAATTCGGGTCAACCCGCGCGCGTTTTTCCGCGCGATCGAGTCCTCTCCGCTTATATAGTTTCACGATCCCCCGTTAGTTTCTCCTTCTTCTTCTTTCGAGGAAATTTTGTCGTTCGCGGGATACCGGGCGCCGCCCGCTAATGCCATTCGAAACGTCTCGTTCGTAATAACGCGCGCGCACACACAACACACATCATTACCGAATAATAACGCCGGTCACGAAAGATTCGTGATCCGCTCCGTGGCGAAAACGATCAGCGCGGACATTTAGGCCTTTTCGTGGAAAGGGGCAACGGGAGAGAAGGGAGAATTGTCTTCCGTGGTGAGCGAAGGGTATCGCACCGGGAATGTGACGTGAGTCGGAGAAACGATTCCGACGAACACGCGACGAAGAAGAGAAGCCAGTTTCCCGACATTTGCTCTCGTTATTACGTAAAACGCCGGACTCCATTCTGAGGCGCTCTCTTTCTTTCCTTATTTCTTTCTTTCTTTCTCGTTGTATCGCCCTCCGACCGAAGAGGGCTCGAAAGATGACAGACTCTTGTTATCTCCTCAGTAGATATTCGTTACATAGTTCCAGGAGAAACGTTGATTCTTTTTCTCACGAGATTTGAGCGAACAAAAACTTTTCACTCTTCGAAACGAATGCGCCGCACAATCGCGATTAGTCTCGCGCTTGTATTTTTTCACGCAAGATAAGATTGCAAAAGATTGCGCGTTGCATTTTTTTTAACCGAAATACATTTGCAAGGTGACCGATTAGCACCCGGTTCTCGCACGCAGCGAGATTATATACACAAGAGAAGAAAGAAGCAACGACGTGACGTGTCGATATAGAGAGGGATTTTTGTGAAGATTTTTGATTTATGTTATACAGTTTTCTAAAAGCGCGCTCGGCGGCGGTGTCGCGTATTTAACAGAAGCAGGAAGTGTTATAATCTCGCACTAACGGCGACTATGGTTAACGATCGCCTTACGGTTGTCGTGAATCGTGATTTATATTCGGTAATCGATCGACGGTCTCTCGCTCGAGGCTTCAACGGCTGACTTGGCGCGTCCTTTAACGGGTTGGAGTCGCGATATTTTTTCTTTTCTTTTTTTTTTTTTTTATTTCCTCCTTTCGAAACGCGTCCTTGTCGGTGTCAAGTTTGCGCACCAGTCAACGTAACGCGATAGTCTACTGCGTGCTATTTTTTTATTTTTTATTCTCCTCCGTTTCTTTAAAGCGCGACGAGCAAACGACAAGGAGAATTTTCGAGGGAGACGCAAGAACAATTGGAGAAGACGAGATGAAGAGGAAAAATTTATTAATTAAGCGACCGAGAGATAATGAATTGTTTATAAATCGCAATTGTATATTTCTTAACTTAGAATTTCTGCGTCACAAAATTTCTTTAGTTTTTAAAGCGTTCAGAATTGTCATAATAACGTCTCGTACATAATAAAAATAATAAATAAATAATTTGCAAGGCTGAGACTCTCGGAATTAAATTCTGATTTTTAACGCGGCAATTCTTTTTCTCAAGCGAGCATTATTACATGTCGCCGAATGAGCGATTAGTTTTAGCCAAGGTTTTCTGTCACAGAGAGTAACGTCATTGTGTGTGGAACACAAATCGCGCAATCTCTTTATCAATAGATCGATCGACTCCTTTGATTGATAGCGAAGATCGTTTGCTTTGCGAGATTTAAAAAGTTTATAACAAACGTGACTTTTGACAAATGAAAAACTATAAATTTTCGGTCGACGTTGTTGCTACGACGTAAAACCACGAGTTTTGTGCTCCTGGATTAAAATTTTTTTTTCCTCGAATTTACTTATTTATTTAATCGCGAAAGAATCGGCGAGAAAGACAGAGAGAAATCTCATTGATTGGCAGATTAAATATTCGCGTATATAGACCGATCTCTCCTGCCTCGAGAGAACTTGGAAGAGATTTCTCGTCGTTCAACTTGACTTGATTCAATTAAAGAATTTCTCGATGCAAATTCACGACGGTACCAAATAAAAATTGGCGGTTATAATTGACAGAAGGATACTTAGTCGCGCCGCGAAAGTGCGAACGCCGACTTATTATTTTCGGAGCGGAGAGAGAGAGAGAGAGAGAGAGAGAGAGGATTCGCGAAGGAAAAATATATTCGTCGGAAAGAAATTCCAAATTTATACGCGCGAGGAGCGGCGCAAAACGACGTGTCAAAGTTCGTCCTGCTGAATTAAATTGCGAACAGCCGGAATCTCGCGCCTTCCTCTCCGCCTTCTCTCTCGCTTTCTCTCTCTATCTTCCGCGCTTTCTTTTTCTTTCTCGCGCGAGATGCGCGCGCTTCCTTTGAGAAAAATAATGGCGATAAATCCAGAAATTACGTCGGACTGTATGTGTGCGCGCAGGTATGCGAAATTAGCGCCTCTAATTACGAAACCGGCGAAGAACTATGCCCGCTGGGCAACCGACTAGTTCTCCTGTCATTTCTGATTAATCGACGTCGATTTACTTAGGCAATACTTAAGAACCCGAGAAACAACGTACATTTGCCGGCTGTATAAATCGCGCGTATATATATATATATATATGTACATGTACACACACGCTCCCACCCGAGAGATCATCATCAGCGGAATTTTAGAGACGCTCTCGTATACAGCGGAGGCTGCAATCCGCCGTGTCTAAATCCTCGAACCGGAATTCACCATTTTCGACGCGAACAGACGAGAGGATCTGTTTAATGACCGAGGAGAGAGAGAGAGAGAGAGGAAGAGAAAGAGAGAGAGGACTTTTCGTCCGCACGACGTCATCGCTGCGGAGTCCGCCGCCGCTTCCTTCGCGGCGTTCAATTACTTTTGATGAAGCAATGATTAATTACCGCGAGTCCTCTCGTGTCAATCGCGATCAATTGATATATTTACTACGTGTATCTCTCTCTCTTTCTCTTTCTCTCTTTCTTTCTCTCTCTCTTTATCTATCTATCTCTCTCTCTTTCCATGTCCGTAAGTTTGAACCGCGCGATCGCGCGGGCACAGAAAATTTCGTCATTCAACGTTCATAGACTTCACGTTGCCTCCTATTATGATGGATGACGGGCTCTCTTCGCATTCGTCTGTTTGTATATTTACCGCTCGGTTCCTCGATCGTCTGGTTCTTCAACCTCCGCAAAGTAGTCTATGAGATAGCCCCCGGGGCCAAGATCTCGTAAATTCAATTTAAATATCTCGACCTTAATGATCGCGCCTGACGCACGGAATGGTGTATAAGTCGGTTATTCGTCGAACAGTCAAGGTCGGGTGTCGGCATCCGTTCAAATGTACATGTTAATTAAGCAATTGTCAAATCCCTCCTTCCCGCTTATATATATAAATGCAGAAATTCCTTTGGCCGCATTTATTTTACACATATGCGTAATTTCCTCGCGAAAATTTGTGTTGTAAATCTATCTCCGGGGGCGTCCGAAACGAGATGCAAATTTCTCGCATCGCAAACTCGTTTAAATTGTTTTAAAATTTAAATTTTTAATTTTTTTTTCTCTCCTCTTTTTTTCGCAAAAAAACCCGCACACACTCGTGACATTATCGTTCGGACTCACGTGAATTCTTGAAGGATCTTCCACCGATTATGCAATCGTCGGTGGCTAAACGCGTATATTATAAATCAGTTAAAATGACGCACGGAATTCTTCAAGTAATGTCGAAGAATAGATAATGTATTGAAGATCTTTCAACGCGCAACTTAATATTCTATAAAGCTTTTGAATTTCAAATAATGATTTGTTATTTATATATTATTGCGTATGCGCGCGCGCGCGCGCATTGAGATTCATTTGCTCGTTTACTTTTTTGCGATCGAGACACACAACTTTGCCCGCGTTTGATGTGTCGCATTTTGTAAAACAGTTTGATAAAGAGAGGGAGGTCAAAACCGACGAGAGAGAGAGAGAGAGAGAGAGAGAGGTGTCGGAAGATTAATTAATTTTATCTAACGGGAGAGATCGCGTTTTA
>QVOB01002818.1:0-11444 GCA_014839585.1 Pseudomyrmex concolor | reverse complement strand
GTTATAGTTATGCGCATGATCAGTACTGAGATGAGAGCTATATTTAAAGTGTAACATTAAATATTAAGTATCGAAAAAAGATTAAATAAACATAAATTTTTTATTTGTAGAATATTGTATTACAAAAGTAACCAGTAAACAGTTTTTATACTATTATAGTACAGTATAGTTTTACAAATAGTAACTATTCTTATATAATTCCCACACAGCACATTTTATCCTGAGGATATCCCAAAATGATCCGAATTTTTAAACGCAATCCCAGAGATATTTCAAGAAATAATTTCCGGGATATTACAATAGGATATCATAAGATATCTTATGCAAAGCCAAAGGATATAGCATGATCTTTTGCATATTAGAAGTTCTATCTTACATACTACACAATATCTCAAGTATATCTCATAGATATCTATTGGATATTGCAATATCCAAACAATATTCAGTGGATATCCTTCGAATATCTGTGTCGTACAAAGATGCTGCGAAAGAAAATCAAATTCAAACTAGCAAACTTTGCTATCAGTTGTTTAGTGTTGCCTTAGTCCAACGCTGAAATTGAGCGGGGATTTAGTCATATGAATATTATAAAAACCCCTTGCAATATAAAATTATCCCGGCACAGAAACAGGCTACACGACAATACACTTGATGCTATCCTGACTATCCAGGTCTCCGTCGGATAAAAACCTGCTGCCATGAATACGTATTCTCGAACTCAGATCGTCCTGCTCTGAGGCCTGGGTGTCATTTGCTACTTGGATGACACCCTTGTAGTGGCTTCCGAAGAAACCTAACCTGGCAGGAGGCTAAGATACGAGCCAAGGTTGGCACCAACTGCGTTGTAGAATAAAGAGGCTGGGCCTCAAGGTGGCTGTCCATCATGTGGTCCACCATTTCACGGTCCACGTGGACGGCCTCGGCAGTCCAGCCTCCGTATAGGTAAGGCACAAACCAAAGTGAGCAGTACTATCAAGTACTTGGGGCTTCACCTCGACCTGAAATAGCGTTTCATCAGCAAACACTTCGCTTGCTTGGCCCCCAAAGTTCGCAGCGTACACACTGGCAAGATTAATACCAAACTTTGGGGACCCGAAGAAGAAAGCTCGCCATCTCTATGTAAACGTGGTACACGCGACGGCCTTATATGGATCGCCGAAGTGCGGAGCAGGCACTCATCGCGGCCTCAGTCTCGATTTTTACATGAGAGAGAAACTGGCAGCCAAACTTAGCAACCAAAGCGCGGCCAGGGCCGAATAGGGTGTCGGGGCCCCGAAAATAAAAAGTAATTAGCACTGCTAAAAATTACATCTAAGCAACTACTATGCTAAAAGAAAACAGAAATACTTAATTATTACAACGAAATTCCAAACAATTTATTATAAAATTAAAAAAAACTACTTGTTCTCTCAATCACTTAGAATACTACACATGAACACCAAATTCACACGCATATCCGTAGAGTCAAAACAAATCACAAACACATCTTCGGATGCGCACTACACAACGCTAGAACAACCAAAGCGATGACGGCCCTCATTGTTTATTTAAAAGCTTAATTACTAATTGTGCCTAAATAGCAGCCAAATCCACACGCATATCCGTAGAGTCGAGGAAAATCACAGTCTGTGATTTTTTTCGACTCTCTACTGATATGCGTGTAGGTCTAGCTGCTATATGCCTGTAGGTTTGGTTGCTTTGCATACAAAAATTGATAAATAATTTTTTAAATAAACAAAGAGGGCCGTCATTGCTTTGGTCATTATATCGTTGATTAGTACTCATCAAAAGATGTGTCTGTGATTTTTCCCGTGTTCCTTCGGATATGCGTGTGGATTTGGCTGCTATTTAGGCGCAATTGGTAAATAATTTTTTAAATAAACAATGAGGGCCGTCATCGCGTTGATCATTATAGCTTTGTGAAGTGCTCATCTGAAGATGTCTTTGATTTTTTTCGACTTTCTACTGATATGCGTGTAGGTCTGGCTTCTATATACAAAAATTGGTAAATAATTTTTTAAATAAACAAAGATGGCCATCATCGCTTTGGTCGTTTTAGCGTTGTGTAGTGCGCATTCAAAGATGTGTCTGTCAATTTTTTTGACTCTCTACGGATATGCGTGTGAGTTTGGTGTTCATGTGTATTATTCTATCTGATTGAACAAGTAATTTTTTTAATTGTATATTAAATAGTTTGGAATTTCGTTGAAATAATTAAATATTTCTGTTCTTTTAGCATAGTAGTTGCTTAGATGTAATCTTGTGCAGTGCTAATCACTTTTTAGTTTCGGGGCCCCGACACCCTATTCGGCTCTGGCCGCAGCGCTGTGGTTGCTAAGTTTGACTGCCAGTTTCACTCTCATCATTTTTACAGCTCCGCGCTGCTTGTGGTGGCCTTCAAAGTAATTTGCGGCTACAGAACCACTGCCTTCTCGCACGGATATACTCAGTCCGCTACCAGGACCGAGTCGAGTTGTTGCGGGAGGTCCTGAAAGAACATCTCTTTGCTGAGGCACTTTCCAGACTAGAATAGCAGGCCTGAGACCAACTGCACCACGGCTGGGCGCAGCTTCTAAACGAGCCATGAGTGGCCGTTCGGGTCGTTGCATCTGTCCGCCCATTCTTTGATCACTGGTTGGACAGGTGTCCGAGTCTCACTTATCGGGTGACGCAGGTGCTCACTGGACATGGGTGTTTTGAGTACTTATATCGAATAGGAAAAAAGCCAACGACACGAGTGCGAAACGGCCATTGACTCGGCGCAGCACATTTTGAAGGAGTGCCTAGAGTGGGCAGACCAGCGCCGGGATTTGGTCGCTGCCATCAAAGATCTATCCCTAGGAATGATCTTTCCCTCTCAGGGCTCTGACCTCTTTAATGGACGAAGTAAGGCAGGCCGTAGTCTCCTCCTGCGAGACTGTAATGGCGCAGAAGGAGCCCGTGAAGCGGGAGAGAGGCTCCTTTTGCCCGCGGGCCGATCTCGGCAGCGCAGAAGAGAAGGCCGAGCCGGCTCTCTTTCCTCGCCAACATCCGGTAATCTTTGCAACACCGGCCCACCCGGGGGACTTGGTCTCTCCGGGTAGGTATTAGACAGTCCGAGACGGTGGGCATTGGGGGGAGAAGAGAATCGCGTCCTCTTCGTGATGACGTCTCTCTCCGAGACGGTTTTGTGTGTGCGCGTCCATGTGCATACATGCACACACACATAGGTCACCGAGCGAGCCGCGACGGGTCAGGGTCAGAGGGTCCGTCCTTGTACGCGGCCGCGAGGTGGCTTAACAGAATGTTAGTGAGCCACATCTTGTCACGAAAATAACACTAAAACTACGAGAGGGAGATGATCCTCTCTCCCTCCCTGCGAGAAGTTCATAGACAGAGAGAAGGTCCCTGGATTATTCTACCCTAAGGTTCCGGAACCTCCTTGCTAATCTGTCACGTAGACTCACTGTGGATTTTAGTGGATATACTCCTCCAACCTTCGGAGCGGGTTTAAGAGAGAGTCTCACATCTTGGGCGATTTTGGACGCTTCCACCTTGTTGTGGTGCCCGAGCTTGTGCGTGGGAAAGACTGGAGGAGCTATGCCAACGGGAGCTTTGGTTCCAGGCAGGGCTACCCAAGCTGGACAAGCCTTCCACGATTCACCAGACTAAGAGAGGTGTCCACGGGCGAACGGGCTCGTTACTTCTGTGAGGGAGCCGTCCTAGGGAAAGGAAAATCCCGAATGAGAAACTCGGGCAGGCGTGAGCTCGTCAGTTGTGGAGAAAGCAGTCGGCCTATGGGAAAGATACCCAGAGAAGAAACCATCGGATCTTGATGGACTACAATGGCGCACGTACCAAAATCTCCTCAGGTAAGTCGGAATGCTCGAGATCGGCGAGTAGAGAGTATTGTCCCGGCTGCTCTCTCGTCGTTAACCAGCGACGGGCCACCTGCAGTGTTGCCAGCGAGCACTGTAGAGGAATTGACGATCGCTGAACGCCATTACGCGAGTAGGAGTAGTGTTACAACGGATGACCTGCTTACTGCTACTGCAACAGGAAGAGCAACGGGGAAGGCACGCAAAACAGCGGTTAGGAGAAAACTATCCTACGAGGAGGAGTCCACGACCTCGGACAGAGATAATGATATTACAAATCCGGATGTAGCCTTCGATCTGAGCGATGATGTTTTTGCGACTCCGCGAACAGTTGGATGTCAGACAAGTGACGGATGCTACAAAAATGACGAAGGTTTTACAGACCTCCCAGGCCTCGCAGTCTAGTGAAACCAAGGCGCGATAAAAACGCAAGGCCAAGGACAGTGTGTCGCCATATGATAGCAGTCGACACAAATCGGCTGCTGCAGTTATAGCCGCGATCGAAGAGCAAGTAGACGCCATTGAAAGCGTGAAGATGAGGAGTAAAAACCTCAGTGGGCCTATGTCACACCTCATTAAACTTTGTGTGCAGAAGATTAAGATGGCAACGGCGGATCTGGTGGCGCGAGCGGAGTTGGCTGGTGATCCTATATGTAAATGAAAGAGGCGAAGCTGATTCGACAAGCGAAGGAACTGAAGATGGAGAATGTCCTCCTTCGGAATCAAATTGAGGCTCTGAGGGAGAAATTTAAGCAGTTCCGTCAGGATGTTCATGACGGTAAGATTGAAGTTGGTCTTAGGACACCTGGGACGACAGACAAATGTACGAGGACTGTTGCTATGTCCCCGTTTGATATCGAGACGTTCCCCTGTGCGTCCATTACATCGGGTAGTCGCCCAATGGAATTGGAACATTTGGGAGGTGCTGCCGGAAGACGGAGTGTGGCACAACAGCAGGCGAGGACCTATGGGCAGGTGACAACCCAAGCTAGTAGCCGCGTCCTTCCTAGGATCGAAGGTAGGGTGGAAGGCAGAACTCGGCCGAGGAAGGTAAGGAAGAAACAGGGAAATATCCCCGTTCTCTCAAAGAATGAAAGGCGGCCATCAGATGCTCTACAGTCTGCGAGTGATACGGATTGGTCGCTTGTCGAGTCCAGGAGGAGCAGGCGTAGGCGCAGTGATCCCCTTATTGTGAGGTCATCAATCCGCGGGAGGCCCCGAATAGACAACGGACGCGTATCTGTCCTCCCCGAACTGCTGCAGTGGCCATCAGAATTAATGATGGAAGAATGTCCTACGCTGAAGCCATGAGAAAGGCCAGGCAGGATCAACGTAGAGCAGTTAGACCTGAGAGATACTAGGATCAGACGGGATGTTACAGGCGAACTTCTGATCCAGCTCCCAAGCAAGGAAGGACCAACCAAAGCGCGACAACTGCAAATTAAATTGCAAGAGATTCTGGAAGAGGAGGTGCGTGTCACGGTACCCTCGAAACGTGCGGAGCTGAGGATTCTAGGGTTTGACGACTCGATTACCGCAGATGATATTGTGGACAAAGTTGTTGGGGAAGGAGGCTGCTCAGGCAGCGATATAAGAGTTGGTCCCATCCGAACTTTGCCCAGTGGTCTGTGCGCAGTATGGCTCCAATGCCCGGTGAATGTGGCACAGGCGTTTGTTAGGGCTGGACGCTTAAGGCTGGGCTGGACTTCGGCCCGTGTGGTGCTACTGCCCCCAAGAGGGCTTCAATGTTTTAGGTGCCTTGAGTTTGGGCACGTAAGGGCGGCGTGCCCAAGCAGCGAGAACCAAAACAGTGTGCTATAGGTGCGGCAGACCATGTTGCGAGGGTCTGCATAAATAAGGTCCAGTGCCCAGTGTGCTTGTCAAGAGAGCAGAGTGCTGATCACAGGGTTGGCGCTGAGAAGTGCACGGCGAGGAGGAAATCCAGGTAAAATGGGTGGTCGGTCAACTGTTAGAAGTCCGGGCGGCCAGAGAACTGCTGCTGCCCCAGGTCATGAAGAGTTGTCGGTGATGGAGGCCAGTGTGGATAGAGGACAGGTGCAGGAGAGTCAGGCACCGATGGAAACTGAGACATGCGTATAGCACAACTCAATGTTAACCATTCGGTGCGGGCCCAGCACCTCCTGGTTCAGCAGATGTTAGAGGGGGACATTTGGATGGTTTGCGTGGCTGAGCCCCACTCCATCCCTGCTTCTCCTAACTGGGTCGGTGACCTAGAGGGGATTGTTGCGATCTATTCATCCCCGTGCTGTGTACCGGATGTGGGTGTTTTAGAGCGGGGGGCAGGATATGTCGCGGTCAGACTTGGGGACCTCCGCGTTTACAGCGTTTACCTGCCGCCGAATGAGACGCGAGGAGCTAGAAGTAGCTCGCGGGCGATTTGCTAGCGGACAGTATAAGGAACACTGATCCATCCCCTATCATTGTAATGGGGGACTTTAATGGTGCATCGGTCAGTTGGGGCTCAACAATGTGCGAGGCGAAGTGGTCGAGGAATGGGCTTCTGTCCTTGATCTTGTACTCCTTAATAGGGGTTCGGAGCCCATGTGCATCCGGGCGCAAGGGACCTCGGTAGTCGATTTGACGTGGTGCAGCTCTGGCATTGTCAGCAACTGGGCGATAGTGGATGCGGAGACCCTATCGGACCACGTCCTTATACAGGTCGACTTGGACTGGCACAATTATCCGGTACAGCGAGTGAACGGAACGCAGGGTAGGGACAGGATTCCCGAAATGGTCCTAGAAGAATGCCAACATGGATCTACTTAAGGCGGCCATCATTACAAAGGACTGGCTCTGTCCGCAGGCAATTACCTGCGAGGCTGAGCTGGCTGCACTGAAGTTGGCTCCTCAAAGAGGCGTGCGACGTAGCGGCGACACGGGCGAGGGGAATCTTCTGTAAACGAAGCGTCTACTGGTTGAACAGCGGCTTCGGTGAACTGCGTAGAGAGTGTATCTCGTTGCGCAAAGATATGGTGAGACGCAGAAGACGCAGGGAGTCTGTTGGCGCTGAAGAGAAAAAAGTAGCTCTGAAGGAAGCCCAGAGGACTCTTAGGAGAGCGATCGCGGCAGCCAAAAGGACCGCTTGGCAGGAGGTGCTCGCCACCCTTGACGAGGATCCATAGGGCAGGCCGTACCGCCTGGTCATGCAGCGGTTATATGGGAGGCTATAACGGAATAATATGGGAGCGACTACGAAGGCATTGGAAGAGAGGGAACTTAACGAGATCATTTGGGGACTATTCCCACAGCGAGAGGGGGCTAAAAGTGACAGGACTTACCAACTTGTCACTAAAATGGAAAACCCCATTACGATCCAGAAAGTTAAGTACTCTATTAAAGGTGTAAAACGCCAAAACTCCGCGCCTGGTCCGGATGGAATTCCCTTGTTTGTTGTGGCGGGGCTAATGAACTGTGTTGCGGAGAGACTAATAGAATGCTATAACGCGTCCACCAGGTACGTTTCCCGCAAAAGTGGAAGGAAGCGAGGCTCGTGCTGATTCCAAAAGCTAGGAAATAAGGGCAACCTATCGCCCACTTTACCTTCTTAATGACATAGGTAAGTTATTGGAGAGGGTCCTGGCTAAACGGATTTTGGCACGAGTCGAAGAACGCGGTGGTTTCTCCCCTAGGCAGTATGGTTTCTGCAAGAATAAATCGACGTGCGATGCAATCCTGGATCTTAGAAGCTTCACTTCGTCTTTTACGAGAAATAGGGGAACCTGTATTGCTGTGTCGCTTGATATCAGGAACGCGTTTAATTCGCTCCCCTGGCCGGCCACTCGAGATGCTTTGGTGGGGGATACCTCAGTATGTCCAAATAGTTCTCTCTGATTATCTGAGATCCAGGTATATCGTATATGCGGATAGAAACAGGACAATATGCAGGAATAGGGTCACTTGCGGGGTTCCCCAGGATTCGGTACTGGGACCCCTACTATAGAACCTCACCTATGATCAGATTTTGAGGTTCCGGGTTCCTGCTGTATGCAGGATCTTGTACTACGTGGATGATACCTTGGTCGCTGCAAGTGGGACAGATAATAGCCGTGCGGTTAGAGCTGCGAATGCAACACTGCGGATAGTTAGCGGAGGCATTGCTGCACTCGGACTGCAGGTTGCCCCCGATAAAACAGGCGGTGATCTTCCGAAAGTGACGACGATTAGTAGACCCAAGATTGGAGCCGATAATGTTGGGGGAAAACGATATAGTTCCTCGCTCCTCCATTATCTACCTGGGATTGATTGTGTACGAATGCTAAACGTTCAGGAACCATTTTCGAGCTATGGTCGTAAAGGGGAGTAAGGTTCTGTCCGCATTATCGCGTATAATGCCAAATTTAGGTGGACCCGACGAAGAAAGCTGTATCTGTTGGTACTGTATGCAGTGGTCCTCTATGGGGCCCCAGTATAGTTGGAGAGATTCGCCAAAGATAGCACAGTAATCGCGCAGTGTCGGGATGTATTTAGGATGACGCATCGCGTTATTGGCGGGCACCGCACAGTATCGGCGGATGCTGCCCTACTTTTACATCGGCGGATGCTGCTTCACCTCTTGAGTTTCTCGTCAAGGAACGTACCACGGTTTACGAGAGGCTTCGGGCTGAAGGTGATCTGATGGTGTCTTACTGAGCTTAAGGAGCAGGAGGCAGCGGTGACCAGGGTCAGATGGAAGGAGAAACTTCAAGGAGAACGGGTTCCAGGGAAGGAAACTAGATTGGCTATTCTACCAGTCTTCGAGCGGTGGATGTCGAGACGACCCGGCAACATATCCTTTCATCTCACTCAAATGATGACGGGGCATGGATGTTTTAGTAAGTAGTTATTTAGGATTGGGAGCGCCATGTCCGAAATATGTGCACACTGTGGAACGGCTCCGGATACTCTGAAACACACGTAGGAAAGCTGCGAGGATTGGAGCGACCAGCGGGAGACGTTGAGAAACAGACTTGAGGTTGATAGGGTTTCCCTGGCCTCTGCTGTTCGGGCTATGGTCAGAGGCCCTACTGAATGGCGGGCAGTTACTGCATTTGCTGATGCGGTGCTGCAAATTAAGGAGGAAGCGGAAAGATAACGACAAAGACTAGCTGCTGAAGCACTAGCCGAGAGAAGAAAAGTTCGAAGAGCGATGTAGGACTCCCAACCTGTTACCACTTGCGTTGTGAACAAGTGTCCAATTGCCAAGCCCAGAGAGTGGGGTTGATCAGTCTTGATGGAGACACCAAGGCTGTTATGTATCATCCCCTCCCTCCCTGACGTAGGAATATGAAGAACCCTTCCATGGAAGAAGACGGACGGATGAAGCGGATGGTGCATGTGAAAGAGGGGAGGCTGAGCAAGTAATGCCCCAGGGCGTCCGCTCTCCCCTCCCCCAGTTGGCGCCATGATAGCGGTGTACGGGGGGTTTTTAGTGGGTAGTGTCCTCTCCGGTTTGGGAGGCTCCCGGTGCGGACCTCCTACGGAAGATATCTCTCTTTGAAGAGGATACTGCCTGGGGGAGGATGATGCCCAGTGGCCGGTGGATGCCCTCCGGGTGGGGGAGAGTCACACATAACCCTTGGTTCTTCTCCCTTCTTAGGAGACCAAGGATATCCATAAAGGATTTTCCCCTCGACAAAAAAACAGGTTAGATTAAGGTCCCGGGCGATTTTAGACTCTTCCACCTTGACGTGGTGCCCGGACTTGTGCACGGACGAGATAGTTGGGCCAATGCATCTGTGCGCACCAATGTGCACAGATGCGGACGGACCAACATCCTATCGCAAGAAGGCGGGTTTCGCATAGGGAACGAGTAGGGAACTTAGACTTCAGATGCCTCTGCGATGTGAGGCTCGGGTAGGTCGGCGAGAGAAATCGTTTTTCCTCCCGCAAGCGGCCGCAATTACCCAGGGATATCGATCCCTGTGGGCGGGACGGTTGGGCCAATGCATCCATTTATCGATGGTCGCATGCGGCAGGACCGACATCCCACTACAGCGTTAGTGGTAGAACAAGTAGGTGGGGGATGCATGGCAAATAGATTCCTGATCCGTCGAGTGGTCTGGCGTCCGGGTGTCTTATGCATCTCACCAACAGGAGTCTGCCTTCTCCCTCGTATAAAAACTCGGAGATAGCTCAGAGGACGCTGCCTTCCGGCATTAGCGGTGTCTGGGCGCAGTGCCCAATGGCCGCGGCCAAAAAGTTGGCGGCGGTCCGAACGGTGAAGGTGGATCCTCACGCGCGTGAAGGCGCTTCGAGCCTGTCCTTGAGATGCTACCGATACTTGCGTCCGGAGCATCTCACACGGGGCATTTTTGCCCTGCGCGAGAGCCGGACCGCAGCGGCCGCTGTTACCACTGCGGTCCGGCTCTCGCGGTCTCGGGGGACATCGGCTCCGGCAGTGTACCGCTCCGAAGTCGAAATGCCCACTGTGTGGGGATCTGGGGCGACCGTCCCGCCATATGCTGGGGAACCTTAACTGCAATCCCTCCCTCGGCTGCCGCGGGTGGAGTGGTTACCACCTTCGCCCAACTTGAGCGGCTGGCGGAGAAGGTTGCCGGTAAAAAGAGGCGTCGAGAGAGTCCATCGAGGAGGAATTCTCTCCCTGCTGCGAAGGAGTTCGCTTTCCCGTCGTCGAGGGGTGTCGAACCGATGGACTGTGAATCGGCGGCGGAAGGTGAGGATCTCTCTCGGGGAGCTCCCACTCCTCCGACCCTCCCACTCATCTCGAGCATGGGAGAGGGTGCTCCCCTCTCTGATTCCGGAGAAGCTTGCTCCTCCGGTCCCACGGAGGCGACCCTGCCTCCTTCCGCACGGAAGGAGAATAGTACGGTTCCCTCGTCTCTCCTCTCTTCCGCGAAGAAAACAAAAGCAAGCAGGGCACTGGCTGCCCTGCTTAGACAGTCGGAGGGTCCTCAGAGTAAGGCTCGTCCCGAACCTGCTTCCTCCAAGCCCAAGTAAAGGCTTGGCAAATCGCGGCTCGGGATGGAGTGGTTGAGAGGGAGGGCCAAGGCAGAAACCAAGGCCAAGTGAGAGGTTGGGTCCGCCCTAAGGCGTTTGACCCAGGACCGCACGAGGGGGAAGACATTCCCTGCCTCCCCTCTCCTTGCACGCGGTCTAGCGGCGGCGGAGCGGGGCTGTGTCCCCTCGCTCCGTCGCGGAGAATAGTTTGTTCTCTTCTGTGGGATAGGGCGCAAGCCCATGCCTACTGGGCTGTCCCCGTGCGCAATCTTAAACAGAACTCCGGGGCGGTCTTTAAAGGATTTTCCGCAGCAGGACACCGCAGGTGGATTTTAGTGGGTATTCCCTCTCCGACTCGTCGGTGAAGGCGTGCTACACTACCCTGGCCCACACTCTCAGTCTGGATCAGGGGGTGCGTAAATTGCATTTCCCCTGCGTAAGAAAAAAAAAGATTAGGTTAAGTTAGGTTAGGTTAAATTAGGTTAAATTAGGTTAGGGTTAGAGGTTAGGGTTAAATTAGGTTAAGTTAGGTTCTTCGGGAGTCGCTGCCGGTGGAGGCGTTGGCGGCCCGCCCCATGCAGTGCTTCCGCTGTCTGGGGTTCGGACATTCCAGGCAGCGGTGCACCGGCG
>QVOB01002817.1:0-11424 GCA_014839585.1 Pseudomyrmex concolor | reverse complement strand
TTTTTTTTTTTTTTTTTTAATTTATAGATGCATTTAACAACATAGAATAAGCCACCTAAGGCGCGAGAGGCGACGTAGATTTACACCGGTAAAGTGGAGTGATCGTATAAGCGGCGGCTGTAGCACGAGAACGAGAGCTTCGCGGCGGAAAAATTCGCGGTGCGCCGACCCTGCGCGCTTTTCTCTCCGGGGCGATCTGGCGGTGCGCATGAGAGACGGCGACGAGAGTAGTTCGTAACTCGTCATGAATCGCGCGCGCGAGTAGAAACGCTCGGGGTCGCTCGGTCGGTCGGCTGGCTGGCTGGTCGGGGCGCGGGATGCAGCAAGGTGTAGGTCTCGTGACGTAGTAGTACGTATTTCTACTACTACTACTACTACTACTACTACCTACTACTACTACTACTACTACTACTACTACTACTACGTTGTAACCTCTCCGCACGCCCAAGCGTTTCTCCCTCCTTACCAACCCCTCCGCCGCGAATCGGACCCGATGCTTTCTACCCACCCCCTCGCGGCGGTGTGTAACCGGGATATGAGCAGCCATCCCTCTATATATCGGTCCCCCAGCCGGCCAACCGGCCAGCCATCCAGCCAGCCAGCCAGCCGCCACCACCTACTCCGCCTACTCTCTTCTTTCTCCTCCACGTTGCACGTCGTAGCCATGGCAATATTGATCGACCAGCCAGGCAAGCAAGCAGGCAGGCAGGCAAGCAGGCAGGCAGGCAGGCAGGGAGGCAGGCAAGCAGGCAAGCAAGCAAGCAAGCAACCAAGTAGGCAACCTGGTTGGCTGGCTGGCTAGCTGGCTGGCTGGCTGGCTGGCTGACTGGCATACTCGCTGCGCGCTTTCTACAACGTCCAACGTGCTTGCGGGATTTGCCGAGGTGGATGCCCGCCACGCCGGCCGGCATCCACCTCAGCACCCTTCTTTCGATCGCGCGCGGATTGTTGGACCGCTGCGCCACCATCGCGCACAGCAGGAAACAGACTCCACCGGAGAGTTTGTGGATCCGCGAGCTTGATCACAGAAAATGAACGCGCGTGACACTTTTTTCCCAGAGTTTCTGAATTTTCTACCAATATATTTTGTATCAAATATTTCAAGTGTACATTTATAATAATGATGATACCAAATATTATTTGTCCTACTGTTATGTTGTAATTTTTTATTAACTCTGCTTTATGATAAATAAGTTTTGCAATTTCCATAATTTTTTATAATAACTTGTTAAAATGCACAAACACTTTTTAAATTGTTTCATATAAGAAATTTTCATATTTAAAGAGATGTGTAATATTTAAGCCGTAACATTTAAACCGATATTTCATACACATACACACACACACAAACAATCTTTCTTGTTTATTTAATTTACAATAATCAAAATGTTTGCGCGCACAGAGTTTCTCTTTCCAAATTTATTTATTAAATTTGCGAGAATAACAACAACACCAATAACAACATTCGCTCACGAAATAACGTAAAACAAAAAAACATTCTTTCTTGCATCTCTTTTGCTCTCTTCATCAAGCTGCAGTTTCTCTCGTTTTTTAACTTCTTACACGCTTCGATTTGCTTTGACGTCGACGTTAATACTAGAGAGGAAAGAATTTCCATTTGAAGCCCGAAGCGGAGACCGCGCGCGTGGTTGGCGAACTGTTTCCGATATCCGGCAAGATTTGGCGATCGGAATTTCTTTAACGGTCTCTCGCCGCCATCGCGAGGCCAATCGAACAAACCGAGAGATCCAATTACACATATCGAGTCAGGCGGAGATTACAGGCTAGAATTGTGCTAGCCCTTTCTCTCTCTCTCTCTCTTTCTCTCTCGTCCTCTTTCTCTCTTTCACCGGCCGGTTAACTGGCCGGAAAAGTTCTTCTTTTTAGAACACAGGGGAGCAGGTGGTGTGCGCTACGCCGACACGAGGCCGGTTCAAAGGACCTGACCCGACCGAGTGGCCGAGATCCATTCTAGGAGCTGACCGAATGCCCGGCCAAGATGTTTCTCGGATCTGGAGAACCGAACGATAACGCGCGCGCCGCCGCTCCGATCGAACGTGACCCGACGACCTCATCACGGTATCACAACCGAAATATTGGAAGAAGGAAAGAAAGAGAAAGAGAGAGAGAGGTCACGAGGCAAAATTAGACGTGTTAAATAGTAATACTCAAAGAGCAGATACGGCGGTTGAAACGTTGTTATACGACGTCCATGAATGTTTCTGTCACGCGGAACGTCGAGCGTTAGTAGTAAATCGTCGTATCTCTCTGTGCTCGATACAGAATTAGATTTACTGAATCGTAACGTCGAGAGATACGTCCCGCGCGCGTCACGCGTCAGCTTTTACTATTCGCCATCGGAAAATTGCGCGGCGAACACACAGTGCTATCACGTTGCTGTTTATTCCTGTCGGGATTTCTGACAGTTTCTTTTCTTTGGAAGTGAAACGTGAAAAAGTAATGGGGATGAACACGAGTAGAGAGATAGAGATAGAGAGAGAGAGAAAGAGAGAGAAACCCTCGAAATATAACAGTATTATGTAACCGCGAGTATACTCATCTCGCGTCGCACGAGAATTCCACGATTATTGACGTTACAATAATACAATATAAATGGTGTATGTAATTGACCGCGGGATAAAAAATCTCTCTCCACATCTCTCGGTGTTCCATATTTTAAATCGAAATGTCACGAACCAATACGGATTCTCACGACGAGCACGATCCGCGACGTGTTATAAGCCTGTAATTTCATCGAAACCCCCTTCAAACGTCTAATTTCGTGGTTCGTCCAAGTTTTCGCCGAGGAGAGGCACATTGTAATTGGGTCTCGACCTACCACAGGTACTGCACACAGAGACGCGCTTAAACGCGGGGGCTCGATCGAGGTCCTTAACCTCATACCGGACGACCAAATGAGTGGCGGCAAGCATCGAACAAAGAGAAGAACCTTGCTCGCTGTTCCCGTTTATCATTTTCAGTATATTAAACGTCGCACGATCTATGATTCTCGAAAATATATAATTTAACTCTTTCTACCACCTTAATTATTTTTCAACACACATTTTGCCGGGAAAAAATTAAAATTTGTTTCACTCGATAAGAAAAAAAAAATCTGTGAATTGGGCGATAGAGAAAGTGAAAATCGTTGTTGCACATCGAGTGTTAATCCATAGGTTCTCGAGCGATCGATTTATCGTGCGGCGCAGACCCGAGGTGTCTCATTCGCCACGCCGTTCTTCGAGCGGCGTATTAAAGAGCGAAACTCAGCCGACCGACACCGCCGCCGTCTCGTCGTGATGCGCGCTCGCTCTACATCCCAACGGCTAGAACGTATTTCCCTAGATTACACCCATTATGTTCGGAGGACGCAACACGCGCTCGGCCACGTGATCCAAAAAGAGCAGCGTAAAACGCGAGGCGGAACGGAGATTGAGAGAAAGGAAAGAGAAAGGAAGAGAAAAAAATCGGCGGAATACACACGCGAAACGGCCGGCCGCCGACGTCGCATGCCTTCGGGGGACCTTCGAACGCCTCCCTCGTCGAGAGTTGTGAGGAAAGAGAGGGCTCTAGATGCAACGATACGATGGCGCGAGGAGGTGTTGCGCCCGGTAAGTGCATAAATTACCCGTGGCTCTTCACGCACGAACACCACAAATATTTACCGTAGCCGGTCTACGCGCGCGCCAGTCAGTCCGACCTCACTTTCCAGCCTCTATCGACGTCCTCGTCGACAATGACTTTGCTTCGCGCGAGAGCTCGCGACCCTGACCGCTCGCTCGCCAAACGAAACGCGCGATGCGTTTTCGAAAGATGAAAACAAATATATATATATATATATAAAAGAAAGAAACGCCGATTAAAAATCGCCGTTTCAAGTATATCTCCGCACGATAATTCCTTTTCATTCGCGGAGTCGCTCGATAAATTCTACACGAGCGCAATCGATCGCTAACGACTCGACAACTTTCTAACGAATTCACGGGCGACTCTAATGAAAGCTATAAACTTCATTGATATTATTAGCGACGTTATGAAGTGGCTGTTAATACGGTAAGAGTACTTTTGAAGACCATAGAACGGAATATACGTGCACTTAATCTAACTGACGGTGTAACTCGAGAGAGCCGCTGATTATCGATAGAAAGTCGAGGAGCAAAACATCCGATTCTCGCTTTGCGCATCGATCGCGAAAAAGTAAGGAAAATATGTGATTTCTCTCTATCGCGCGGCATGTTGGCCACGCGATCACGGAGTGGAAACGACACTCGATACACACCACGGGGTAAGCGCACATCTAATACTACACTTCCCGACGTCACAACAAGCGCTATTCCGCGCGTGTTTGCCTTGGAGGATCAGCTTTATCGCCTGACCGAGATTCATCGTCATCTACTAGACACGCGGACGATATGAGCAGTCGGGCGAAAACGGTCGCACGACTATTGCGTGACACGTGGGGAAAGAAAAAGAGACCGAGAAAATAACGTGAATTATGGAACATCCACTTTCTCAAATTGTAACTAACGATTTACAGCAATATTGCGATTGTGTTTCCGCGATTTTCATGCCGCGGTGTGTGTGTGTGTGAGTGTGTGTTATTACGATAAACCGCTTATCGGGATCGATATCGCGTCCGAACAATAATGTCGATAATATCGCATAAATTGAAACAGTCGACTTAATCAGCTAAACTAATTAAATTAATTATAAAGTACAATTAAGCGTATATGACATAACTCGCATATATAATGTACATAATAGTTTTCTATACAACTCCTACATACTGTTTTTAATGCAAAATATAGTAACTTGCTATTTAATATAATTAGAAAAAAATGCTTTCTCTCTTCCGACGAGGATGTTCAAGCGATAGCTTGTATTGCAACGGATTAAATTAAACGAGAGACACAAGTCTCGACGAGAGTCGAGATACTCTCGATATCGACCGGCTCGCGCCAATTCGCAATTAGTTCTCGTGAAAGTTTAAAAGCGAGAGCCGGAACGAAACGTTATCAAGACGTCAAGTCAAAGAGGATATATATATATATATATATATATCTCCCTCTCCCCCTCTCCTTCACGCCAGTCTTCCCGCGCTCTCTGCGACCTAGCCTAACGTCGCAGCAGCCCGTCTCTCGTCGGTCCGGCCCAATATATATTCAGAGTGTACTTTCAAACGACAGCACTCCGAGCCAGTTACTCTAACCTTCCTCACTAAAAGCCGCCCTCTCCCTTCGAAGTCTCTCGATGGATCACGCTGGCGGCTTCTACCGAGCTCGATCTTCGCCCTTCGATAAAACGAAGCAAGAGGAAGCGTCCTCGATGTTCAAAGGGCTTTGAACTTTACTCTCCCGTTTATCGACAAGCTCTCCTGTACACACACGCGCGCGGCGATAAGTCGATCAAATATAGATTATTTGTACTAGAGTAAAATATAGAATAAATATAAAGTAAATTATAAATATATCGCGATTATCTCGTTCGTACGAAGTAAAAATAATTCGCTCAACACGATAAATGTTCTCTACAAAAGTTACAAATTACACGTGTTTGAGGATCGGACGCGCTGTCCGTAAATTTTCGCGAGAGAAATCCGCGAATTTCAATTGTCGCCGTAGATTCGTCGTTGTCATCGCGCTAATCGAAAGCGTTTCCTCATCGTCGGACGTGAAGATCGTCGCTCCGCGTCACGGACGCGACTCCGTCCATCGATCTTCGCAAGCGGATTCCGCGGGCCTTTATCGCGTCCAGAAAAATTCACCGTTGAAAATGGCAAGCGCATTAAGCGACGCGCGGATAAAGAAGAAACGATGACACTGTTTCTTCTTCTTCTCATCTCTCGAGCGTACGCGCGCTCGAATCATTCTCCTTCTCCTTCTGGAAAGATAATGCCACCCCTGCCACACCGTGAAGAGAGAGGAAGAAAAGATCTTTCCATCGCGTGGATTCACTCAAGCGGGCGACGCGGCATCGCTCCGAGAAAAGTGGATTAATAAATCAGGGGCTAATCCATCGTAATATCCTCGCGTCCGTCCGGTACCACTTTGCGAACGCAACGCGCTTTCCAACGTGCCGCCGAAAAATAAAAAACCAACCACGCGTTCGTCCGCGAGCTGCGTGATAAACACTCATTTGATTTTCCGTCGCAACACGATAAGCGTTTTAACCAACTTCGGAGTTTCGAGGCGAGCATCATCATCGTGGCGAGCGAGCGCACGCAGGCGTCCGACTATTTAAAGACGCCCGATCGGCAAAATGTGAAATCGATATTCTTGTTAAGTTTCACCGTGTCTCTCGCCGCGTCGCTTTCCACGCACATGCCACGGCATACTAATGACACCTTAACCAGCGTCATAATCGCCTTACTTCGATTCATATGCATAATTTCCCGCTTCCGCGACGCTCCGAACGCTTTTCTTCAGGACCTGCCATTTTTCTCTCTCTCACACTCTTGTGTTTTCCACATAATGTGCGTCGTAAAATTCTGCATAGTCTACGTTCGATGTATTTTTAAATTTAACAGACAATACATTTCGAGACTAAACAGCACTTTTTCAAGATAACGCATATATTTTTGATGGAATAAACAATAAGACGTGCTAAGAATACACAAAAAAAAAAACATTTGCTAGAATAGCAAGAAATTAGTTACTATATGGCTAGCAAGAAAAATTTTCTAAGCCTATTGAAAGTTTTGTTTCGTTGAAACAAAAATTCAGTGAACTCAATAAATTTTTCTTGCTGGCCATATCTATAATAGCCAGACTTTTTTCACGATAATAAAGTTTACAAAAGATACACTTCAATTTCTTTCTGATAAGAACCATATAAAGAGACAATACATTGCCTGTCACTCGGTGAAAGTATTACCTTACTCGGTTACGATCATAAATCAGCGAAACAATTTCGCGACGCTCCTTCTCTCCGTCGGAGAGACGTCATGAACTGTCCGTTCTCCGCGGGCCCGCGTGGTATTGTCCGTCGTAAAGATAGCGTTCCTTCATTAGCCGCTGCGATCCTTCGGTGCGCGCTTCGCCGCGAGGACGTAAACGTCACGGGGGGAACACGCCGCGCCGCATCGATATCAGCCAGACTTCCGGGAGCGGGATAGAGATACAATTCATGGACTGGGCGTGGGCGATACGCATAACTCCGCGCACGAAGCTCTTGTCAGATAATCCACGAACGGGTCGAGTAATCGCGCAAACGGCGAGCGAAGGAGGCGATCTTATCTCGCGCGCGTTACTTTCCTCTTGGCACATTACGATTAACCGCAAGCGAAGCCGAAGTCGTCCTCCTTTTCTCTTTCTCTCTCTTCCTCTATGTTCCGAGAAGCTATATAAGCTAGTTTGGCGCTAGTTCCGCGAATAGACCGATCATTCGTACAAAAGAGACGGGAATATTTGGACGTGCTGTTAGCAGCGAAACGAGACTCTCGTTCGCGCGCGAGATAAGCAGCTTCCGCGAAAAAGATTTTTTCCTAGTAAATTGTCCAGCTGCCTTATAGGATTTAAAATAACGCTGAGACTGAAGAAACACGCAAGTGTATATATATATATATATATAATGCTGACAAATGGAATAAGTAAACGTTGAACACACCGCTCCGGGATTTTCGTCTACGAGCGCAGACGCGCGACTAACGGAGCGGAAACGGTTCCAGAGATCGCGAGCGAGATCTCGAGACCGAGATCTCGCGCGCGCGCGAGACAATGGACTTTTCGCTCGTCGCGAGAATATCCGGGCGATCCGCGACCCGTAACGGAATTCCTGGATTCCTGGACGAAGTCGATCTTCGCGAGAGAGAAGAAACGACGTTCTCTCTGCGACTCTATCTCGCGCAGAACGCGCTGCTGGAAAAAAATTTTGCAAGAGGAAGGTATTATTAGCCCCGTCTCACTGAGCAGAGAGAAACGCTACCTTCGCGCGGCAACGTGAATGAGAAGACACAGGATATCTCTTCTTGTTCCTCTCCGTCGATCACCATCAACCCCCATGATGTCTCTCGCGTCCTTGTCTTTTTCTTCTTTTATTTTTATTACGCTCAGCTAAGCCGCTGCAACCCGAGTAACCTTTCCTCTCCGCTGCTCGGATCTGCTTTTCCTCTTCTCTCAATTTCGTTTCGTTCTTCTTTTTTATTCCAGGCCGGTTCGCGGCCTTTGCAAACTTCCCCACGCACGCGTGCGACGTCCCGTGTTACGTAAGATGAAACAAGCGAGTGGAAGAAGAACGCACGAATTGCGAGCGAGAAGGAAACGGGCGAAAGGAAAGAGATATGCGAACATGAGATAATAACGCGATTAGATCGTAATGTCTCTCGGAAATGATAACTGAAAATCGAAAAGGGGGGAAATTAATAGAAAATAAATGGTGCGCGCACGCGAGACTCGACACATGCTCTCGTTTGTTCTCGTTGGCGGCGGAGCAATTAGCGCGTCATCGATAAATAATGTATTGCACGGCGATTAGATCGTGCGCACTCGCAAGCGTCGCGTTAATTAGGCAACTAATTAATCGAGGTCGTCGATATCTCTCGGAATTCCATCGGATCATCGCGGTCGCTTTCTACACACATACGCCGTCTTAAAAAACGATCCTTAAAAAAATCCTCTTTAGAGTGTACGTGTGTGTGTTGTGACATGCGTAAATTAAACGATCAATGCGATCTGTACTTTGCGACGATCTCATGTATAATGAACGTGCGCGCTTTACATTAATGCGATGGGTATTAAAATTTGGAGGAGTATTAAATGCGGCTATGATCAAGGCCGCACGCGCACTCGGGGCTCGCGATCGACTAATTAAACGTGCGAATAAACGATTACTCGATTAAACTGTTATTGGCTTATTCGTTTTGGTCGATTAATCAGGTAAACGATAACTCGTTTGTATGCAGTGCCGCTTTCATCGTATTTGTTCGTTTTTCGCGTTGAAGCGTCGGACAATTTGTTCACCACTCGTACGAATAAACAGAAATTCTATGCGCACATACATCTCTTCGCTGTATAAAACATATATAAAATTTATATTTGTATTAACTCTTATCTTACTCTCATCTTACTCTCTTCCAATTACCGCGAATTACATTTAAGAATTTCCTGTTCAAGAGGCCGCGTGGAAGACCCGAATTAATCAACACCTTTCTCTCTCTCTCTATCTATCTATCTATCTCTCTCGGGGCTCTCAGGTTGCGGTTTTAAATACTTGGGAATTTAACGCGGCGCGAATATCCTTGAAAACTTTGCGAGGCGGAAAGTCGGTTGAAGTAAACATCGAATTAAATATTAAATCTGCAGCCAAATTCTTAACACCATCTGCCGCACTCATCAAAATTTAAAAATTCACTTTCGGAAGAGAAGAGAGAAATTGCAACTTGAAAAACTAGTTTGCTTTTATGTCAAAACTAATAATCATGAATTTTTCCTCTTATTTGATTAATGAGCCGCTGCACAATCCAATTACAAATTCAATGTTTCAGCTTATTATCGCTGTGATATATACTTTTCTGAGAGAGTAATGGTCTCGTGTAGCGGCGAAACTACGGCGACGCAAAAATAATCGCGCGCGTATTCGCGTACATTTATGGCGGGACAGGATTCGATCGTTTCTCCATCAGCGGTTTCCCGTGATACGTTACGCGTCGCGTTGGGCGGATGAAAACCAGTCGGACACGGAAAAGTCAACCCGCTAGATCTCAATCCACGCCGGGCCCACACATCCGGCCCAGCACGCGCGCGCTTTACCGGTTAAAAGACTTTTTAAAGACCGGCCGCGCTCGTTGTGATTTACGAGGCTCGTTTAAAACCTACGACGAGCGCCGTCGTCTGGAGCGTGCGAGGGCGGCCGATTGTCTCCTGTGCGCGCTACTCTCCGAACACTTGGTCGGGAAAATTGAGTGTCACCGCGCGAGCGCGCAAAGCCCGGCCGATCTCCGACCAAGTTTCCGCATTACTCGGTCCCTCAACGGGTGCTCAAACGTTCAATTAGTAGACGAAACGAACTATTATCGCTTCAGCGCCTCTCTAACAGCCATTGAGCATGAAGGTTTCTTCGTAAATTAAACTTTAGAGGCGCAAGAGAAACCGCGTCTCGTTCTCCTTATTTATATCTCGAGAGACTTTAACAGAATAGTTTATCGCGGCGGTGTATATGCGAGAAATACATTGACCTACGTTCAAAAGAAGTTGCGACCGATCAATGACATCTTCCTTGAATTTCTCCTTCAATTGCGTTCGAACTTCATGCGTTATTTAGTCTACGATAAGATAAACATCCACGAGCGAAACGGGCGCGCGATGAGATCATCTTTCCGACGACGAGAGCTCGAACATGGATTTCTATCGTCTGATCATCCGCGTTGCTGATTATCCACGCACGTACGTGCACGCAAGGACATCGAGACTTGGGATGAGTGTCGGTCGGCCGGTCGGTCGGTCTCCCGGGACTTGCTCGCGCGTACGGAGACGGAAACGCGCATACACACCGAGCGCCGCGCACGCGGAGGCGCAGTCACAGACCATGCAACGCCCACTCGAACTGCATTCATTCATAAAAGTGGCGAGAACGGACGCGCGCGCCGCGCCTTGCTTAGCCCCCGCGGCCCGGCCTTTTACGATCACGGCGCGTACGTTTGCCGCACGTCGCGTCGTCGGTCCCGCACACAACGCACACGCGCACACGGGGAGGTCTCAGAAACGCCGCCGCCGAGAAATTGTGTGCTAATGGCTGCGATCGCTATCGACGTCCGTAGTAAATTCAAACGTACACACTTCCTGAACCGCGGCGACGGCGACCGGCGCCGTGTTGCTATTATTACACCTACAACGCGCGCGCGGGCAGCCGTCTACGGCAATCCGCGCGAACGGAACACATTCGAGTATGTGTATATCCCGCGCGAGTTAAGATGCAGATTGCAGCGGGGAGAGAAGAAAAGGAACAAGAATGAAAACTTTTGAAAGATTATTAAAAAGAAACTTCAAAAGATTTTAAACGTAGAAAAATATGTAAAATAAAACATTTTTTTGATAATAAAATATTACGAGATGTTCGATATTAGTGATCGAAAATGTAAGTATAAATACGTTGTACAATCATAAATATAGTACGATATATGAATAAAAATATTATTTCGTTCTTTTTTTAAATAATTCTGAAACGCGTACAAAAGAATCTTATTCAGAAAAGTAGATTTTCTTTCCGATCTGAGACGTTGTTGGCGAAGGCCTCGTACATATAAGGCCTGGCGTTTCTCGCCGTCCTCGAATCTTCAAAACGTTTGACACAGGGAAAACGTCGAAGAATAAGAAAATGTTGATGTTACAGCCGCTCGCTGCCATGCGGCGTAATGTACATGAACGAAACCGGTTAGCCGCCGGTTTGTCCGAAGTGTATATAGAATGCCGACGTGCGGCGGCGGCGGCG
>QVOB01002816.1:0-35011 GCA_014839585.1 Pseudomyrmex concolor | reverse complement strand
GTTGATTAATAGGTTCGATAGGCGCTGCTTTTTATTTTTAAACACCGACGTAAAGATATATCGAAGTTGTTGCCGACGATGTTTTCCCAGGAGAGATTAGTATCTCGTTATTTTATAAAACGCGAAATGATTCTGGAGCACGAGACGTTTTCCCACGCGACATATATTTCAGCAGGAAAAATTACCATCACGAAATAATGACGCGAATTGTCGCGCGGCAGGAAATTATTATTTTTTTTTTTTTTTTTGCCGTCCGAGATGTGAAGTTAAGAACGATTCAATTACGCGATCTATCGAGTGTGGAACAGCCGGGCGTATTTGAGTCTAATGGGTGACATCGGGTGCATTCGTGCACTGGCTAAGTGGCGGATTTTTCTCAAGCTTCCTCGGATCTCGATAAGCCGCGGTCAAGTGCCTATTCGTAATGACACTTTATGAGTTCCGAATCGATTCCATTTTCCGCATCAGTTAACGAAGCGACGATCGAGTCAATTTAAACCGCTCCTCTGTGAAATCTCGCCTCCTCATCACGGCAATTACATCGAGCTTCACAACGAGCAAGTTTTTTGCGCCCATTAGTAGAGAGATATCGTTTTCTCGCTTCGAATTACCGTTACTAATGGATCTCATCGGTTCTCCTTAGATATAAATTACCTTAGATATTGATTGATCGTTATTAAATTTTATTGTTTGATAATAAGCGTCGAATTATAGTGTCTTTCTTTAAGTTTCAATTGTAGTGCAAAAGAATTGAGAAATCAACTATCAGATTTCCCTGAAACGCGATTAAGAATGAGAATTGCAGCCAACTAAATTAAATTCACCGTTAAATGTAGGAATAGGACGACAGTCTGTCGCAAGGTTTCCTCCCGGAGCGCGTTAACTTCGGTCGCCGTTAAAATTGGCTTTACAATAGCGGCGGCGACGTAAGAGTGAGAATTAGGGGAGAGGATTCAAGAGAGAGAGAGAGAGAGAGAGAGAGAGAGAAACGGTCAACGTTGTCGGCCTGACGCGTAGGTTAGGTTAGGTTCCTGACCGAGTTTATCGAACAGCGTCGGTAGCTGCACAAATATAGCGCCGAGGTTGACGTATTCCGGAAAGCGAATGAGTGACGCTACAGGGCGTTAAGAGACATGACGTAGGATGCGCGTAACTATTGAGCGGACGTGCGAAACGGGCGGCTGCCCGAACGAGAGAAGAGGCCGCCGACAACGGAATCGCGAAACGAGGTCGAGAGTGTCGGGCGATTCATCAGCGAGGAAAACTACTGATTAAATCGATACAAACAGAACTTGGAAAATCAAAGAACCGAGTTGATCTAGTATATAAACGTGGCACTTGACTTTACAACCGCAAAATGAATGTTTTATCTTATAATTGTAGTTTTATGTACAGATCGTCTACGTAAATTATATTTGAACTCTTTGAAAGAGAAATAAAATAATTTTGAAATTGAAATTCAAAAGAAAATTTCGAGGAAATTGCATTTTTTTATATCGCTTTAATTACTTAAAAAGGTTACATGAATTCGCACGTGTTTACTTATCGATTTATCACACACGGAGAAAAGAGTGAGGTCGAAAAAATACATCGTCGAATATTGCGTAGTATATTTATATTTCGAAAGCCGGAGAGCGCAAAGTAACTCCCGGTGCGATATTCGATTACGCGATGGACTCAAATTTGATTTATCATCGCCGCGCGTGAGTTCAGTGGAATCGGTCGAAAGTCCGATTCATAAAATATATTCGTGAGATATGAGCGAGACGGTTGTATCTGGTACTCAGCGCGCTGGCGAGAGAAATTTTATTTTCGCCGCCATCGCCACCGGAACGAGCGAATGCTGGATGGACGGGCAGTTCGTAAATGGCGGCCGGTTTTGGGATATTGGTCCGGCGATCGTGTGTTACCGACCGGCAGGGAGAGGAAGGGTGTACATTCTCGAGTTAAGTAGTCTCGTTTTCACGACTCTTTTTTGCTCATTGTCGCGCATTGTCCGCGATGTTCCGCGCGCAGGAACATCGTGTTCCCGCGGACGCGAATAGAAGAACCGCGCCGCGCGTCGCGATTGTTTCGCGTCTCTTCGTTGTTCTTTCACCGATCGGCCTTCTTCTCGATCGCAAGAAGTTACAAGATGCCGATCTGGCGGCTAATAGCCGTCAGCCATTCGGGACTCTCTCTCTCTCTCTCTCTCTTCTTCTCTCTGTAAAGACCGGGCTGTAAGTGTCGTCTTGAATCACGAACTTGACTGACGTACGGCCGTTTGCCTCCTCGCCGAAGATGCTTCCCGGTACATTCCCGCACGTACCGGCTGTTTCTACTCGTCGAGAAATACGTTCCTCGCCCGGGCGAATCGAGTTTTCGTGCGCTCGACTAAGAGAGAGAAAGAAAGAGAGAAAGAGAGAGAAAGGACGAGAGGTCTCGAGCTTCGAAAACTAGAGTATTTGACACATCTGCGTCTGGTCAGCGTTTTTCTTGATCACTCAATTTTGAACGCCGGTCTGTTTGACTCTCGCGCTTTCACTCCGTGAAATAAAAAACCGGAGAAAACATGTCTCGCTCCGTATATTATTCTTTATTCGTTTTTTTTTTTTTTTATAAAATTACACACAGAGGGATGATTTTGTTGTAAGACATTGATTTGCACGTGTCAATAAAAATCCTGGACAGAATTAGAGGTTCGAATTGTCAAGGGCGTTTTCTCGCTGCCGACACAGTTCGTCATTTTGAGAATCTCGTATAATCGTCCGGAATGATCGAGGAGCCGCCGTCTCCCGCGGGACACTTTTGTGTCCGGGATAACGAAAGGGGAAAGGCCGCGACGCGCCATCTGGCCGAGGATTTCGCGCGGAAGTCCTTCTTCGCGAGCTTGACGAATGCGTTTTACGTCTTTCTCCCGCGTGATTACTTCGCACGTAGCGCGAACGCCAGCCGCGAGAGCGAGCGTGCTTGCAAACGTCACCGTGACAAATGGCGGCCGAAAGCAGGACGGATAAGACTACGCGACGTGACCCCCGCGGTAACCTCTTCGTCGTGAGAGAAGAGCATACCGGGAGAGTTTCTTCCCCGGGAACGTCGCGCGTCCTGACGCAACTCCACGGTCGTAACTCTCGCCTCGTTTCCTCGCCTGACAGGCCTCTCCCTCTCTTTCTCTTCTTCCCTAAAAAATTATCCTGTTGTTGTAGAAAACGGCCGCCTAACGAGATATTCAGACTGAACGTTATTCGTCAAGTTTAAACGAAAATAAATAAGGAACATTTGTGTTACTTTGCTCAAGTTGAGAAAAAATTTTTTTAAGACATATATAAGCAATTGAGGGAGTGAAATAAAATTTTCGCTGACGCGCGGCATGAGCGCGCAATACATCTCGTCGTGCATCGTTAATATTCTCCTTCCCATGTTCGCGGTATATCCGACTATATTATACGCTCGAGCGGAAGGCACGAGCAAGGCAGACATTGGACCGTCAAGGCGATTCGCCTCGAGGTAGGGAACAGGTTATCTGCTTTATCGAGCAATCCGGAAATTGAGTCTCAGCCATCAAGAGGGCTAATATCTTGACGGGGCCGGGCGTTTCGCTCCGCGTCTGTCGGCTACGAGGCTCTGTCTGCCATCACGGCTTTCTTTCGAGGATTGCCGTGATTTAGGCGAAGCTCTCTCGGACGGGGTGAGAAAGAGAAGAGAGAGACAGCGCGTTGTTCTCGTTTCGATTACGAGGGAGGAAGGACCCGGCGTGGAAATCCCCGACGATAATAACGCGCGCGCGCACACCCCGTGCGGCGCCTCTGATTTCGTGGAAATGCAATTACGAGGACGGGTGAAGCTCGTCTGCGCGACTTTGGAAAGAAATCCGGCCGTGGAAGTGTCTCTCGAGAGACGGGAAAAGAAGAGAAAGAAAGAGAGAGAGATTGCTTCTCTTCGCTGAATTGCAGCGATATAAGTAAGAGCGTCTTTTTTTTTTTTTTAGGTGGACGGCCCGGGACGCGGCTGAGTTTTATGCAAGTTTGTCTCTCGCGGAACTTCCGACGAAGAGGCATTTTATTAAGTCTTTTCTCTCGCCGCGACGACGCGACTGATTAATATTTTATTTTTTCACACGATGTAGAGCAACGTTCGATATATGTACGCCAGTAAGTGTCGCGATATTGTTTTGAAGATGGTCTATTGATATCAAAAATCGAGTGATTAAACTGATAAGATATAAATTTATCGTGGAGAGTGAGATATACGAACGCGCGCGGAAAATATTCGCTGAACTCGAATCTGCACGTTTTTTTTTTCTCGAGAGACGCTGTACAAGCGTCGCACTTTTGCGAGCTCTATTAACGAGCCACCTCGATATTCGTCGCGCGCATCGCGAAGACAATAGGTTCGGTGTTCCGCGATGGGGTTTCGACAGCGGAAAATCCTAAGTGGATCAGAAGAAGAGACCGGAGACGTCCCCCGCCCTCTCTTTGAGTGCTCCTTTGCAAATCTCTTCCTCTTTCCGCGAACGCGTGCTTTATCGCAAGAGCGCAGGCAAAGAGAGGCTTCAGCAAACAAAAGAAGTATCCGAGTGAGGCGTGAAAATTTTATTCGTACTTTTATCCTCAAAAGCGCTCGCAATAATTTCCGTCTCCTCTCGATTCGAATCGATCTTCCGCGTTGGTTCCTCGAGCTGATTTTAGTCGCAAAAGCAGTTTGAATCTATTATGCAAAACATGGATCGGTTTAGTGGCGCGAATCTGATTCTGAAATCGCTGACAAGTCGGAACGTTAAATCGTCTTTAATCGGAGCGGAAAATATTTTACAAATCAAATACGGTGTAACGACATTTGCATGGATTCCGAACTGACGTCAGATGCATCGATTCTTTGCAATATATTTTTTTACGTAAAAAATGTAGCGCATTTATTTTTGCTAACAGAAAGCGAATAGTCGACAATCAGCCTTTATTCGATTTTCGAGATACATTTGCGGAAGAACATACGCGAAGTTTTTTCTTCCTCCTCCAATTGTTTTTCCTTTTTCTCCGCTGCGAGGATTATTCCGCTCGTACATTGTTACCATCACTTACGCTTTGAATGGTTTTCTCGCATTCCCACGCTCGTACAGTTAAAAGAAAAGACAGACAGAGAAGATAGGCGGAGGGCGCGAAAGATGGAAAGGGGAGAGAGAGAGAGAAAGAGAGACGCGAATCGACCATTAACTTAGCGACGCGGAGGAGCATTGCATTATCTCCGTCGGGAAGGTCGTGTAATCGGGTGGAAACGTGAGAAACTTTGGCAGCCTCCCTTTCTCGAAGGGGGCGCGTATTCCGTTTATTAGATCCGCAGTCATAGATACTTAGGAGAATTCTTTTTATTAACCGTCGACGAGGACGTGATGAGAATCGGAATGCGGGTGGTGTGGGCGTTTTCTCTTACACTCGCTTCGGAGGACGTCTTCGCCGATCGAATCGGGCCCGGTAACACAATTCGAATGTCTCCGATTGACTGTGAAGAGCTCGAAGAAACGGTCGACGACGACTGTGAGAAGAGAAAGAGAGAGAGAGAATAGCGGCGATGTCAGATTCAACGGCGAATTTACATAAACTTATTTGTATCGATCGGTCTCTCTCTCTCTCTCTTTCTCTCTCTCGCGCGCGCGGAAACTGCGGCTGTTATATTCGGTCGTATAAAGATAAAAGCAATTTCCGCTCGAAAATATATATCGTATCACGGTAATAACGCGACGACGACAACTACGACGGTTCCGGGAGAAATATGTCCCGCGAAAGAACCACCCGAGCTTTCCGGTGCCGGCGTCTTTCACGATTCACCGCACCGGAGTCACGTAGCGGAAAAATGGCTTAATCCCAGACGTCCTCTCACCTAGTTTCCTGAACCTGACGGTCCGTGTTCAACATATCAGGAGAGAGAAGAGAAAAGAGATTCTTTGCATTTGTCGGCCTATCACGAATATTGGTCGGAACGAACAAGTCGTCGTCGTCGTCGTCGTCGTCGTCGTTGTCGTCATCGTCGCTGAAATGTCGTCGGAACATTTTATGAAGCTGAAATAACGAGCGTTCTCTCGGCAACGCGGAACGCCCGAATTCAGAACGCGTTCGCGCTTATTCACTGGATAAATGAAATTTCCCTCTCTCTCTCTCTCTCTGTCTCTCTGTGCAGTAGCGCGCGAATTTATATTGGTATAATTTGTAACAAGATTCCGGCGAGAGAGAAGGAGAGGGAGAGAGAGAAAGACTTTTGACGTGGTGAATATATGTATATAGGTGAATATATGTATATACGTTGAAAACAAAAAGATATTACCTAACACACCGACTATGAGATAACGTTACTGATTTCGAACGGAATTTCATTTGCAATTCTATTCTTCATTCGGTCCGCGCGGAAGCTCTGTCGCGGATGCCGCAGCGCGCGGTTTGTGTACGCCACCGTTGATGAAACGACGGAATACGCGACGGAAGTTTGATTTGTCGCCCTTGGGATATATATCGCTATTGAAGAATGTCGCCGCGGTAGCGACGGTAGAGAGAGAGAGAGAGAGCGCGTCCTGCAATGTTTATTACGCTCGAGAACACTCAAGAGTAACATAATTCGCTAATTTGCGCGTCTTCGTCTCTCGTTGCTTTATACGCAAGCATCATTAGGAGCAACTACGTTGTCTCTCGCGGAAAATGCTATTCATTCCGAATACATTTACAACGTGAAACGTTACTTGATTTTGCCCGGGAATATCGTTTGCGCTCAATTTTCAGTCGAACAATTCCAGAAATAGTCATCGCGTTGGCGACCGAGACTCAGTTTCCGAGTGAACGTTAAGATTAACACGTGAACGACCGGATTATTCAGGATCTCGTTTATTAAACGGCTCGATAACCACCGAGTCGATTAATAGTCTTTTGGTCGATAAGCGTTATTTTTAGGCGGCCAGTTGAATCAACGTTAAACAGACACGTCAATCAAAGTTGATTAAAATCAAACTCTCTTCTAAGGTGGCAGTCAAAATAGTATGTGTCGGAAGTTTGTTGTTAACGCGACAAGTGTCGTGGGAGACGCGAATAGTCGCTCTCTCGCGCGTGTGTGCGCAGCGAATGCGTTTTTCGGAAAGAAGTTACGGCAATTCTAAAGGACGTTCATTAGTGTCCGAGAACATACGTATTTCTTCACACGACTCGATCTCGTCGAGGTCGCCCGAAAGCTCTCCGTCCTTGTCTGTCCGCCTCGCTTCTTGCAATCTTTTCTTGTTTTTCATCACGAACGACACCTGTCCGATTCGTGAGCCTCGACTCGCCACGACGAGAGGGGAAACCTGTTCGATCGGTGTAGTTAGCGCGTCTAGCAATCCTCGACGATGCGGTAGGTAGTGTTAATGAGAGAGTTTCTAGCCGGAGGATTTATTATATAATAGCCGAATTTTAGAAGACGAATGGCTCTTTGATTCACTCGCGATTTGAGCTTTAAATTGAGCAACTATAACAAAATCGCAGCTAATCAATTGCACGCGATACGCAACACACTCGTTTATTTACGTGAAAAAAAATCTTTGCTAAAACAAAAAAACTTTGGAGTCAAAAAAACGTTTTGTTGGCAAAAAAATTCAATAAACCTGGCAAATTTTTTTACCGGCCATATAGTAACTGATCTTCTTGCCAGTCTGGCAAAAATCTTTTTTTCGCCCGCGCAGTCGATTTGTTTTCGAACGGGATTCTACGATAATCGTCTCGACATTTAATTAATACTGTCGAGATTCGCGCGAATAGAGAACGCCAGCGGGATAATCTCTAGATGAATTGCGCGCGCAATTTTCTGTCATCCGCTGCGAATGCAATCTCGAACGAATGAGGTAGGTGCGGCATTCGTGCTCGCTAAATCGTCGCTCCGGACTCGTCGTCGCGAGAAAGGCGGCGGTGTCGCACGATAGCGAGGCGACTTCGTGGCACGTTTCGCGGAGGAATGGATGACATCGCGCCGGGCGTCGGAAAGCGCGCGAATCCTCAGAGACAATGAGAGATGCCGCATTAATATTCCTGGCATGCCGCGCTCTCCTCTCTCTCTCTCTCTCTCTCTCTCTCTCTCTCTCTCTTCCTTTGCACCGTGTTCTCGACAACGATGACAACGACAACGGCGGAGCTTTCGCTCGCGGCGGCTCGTGCGCCAGATTGCGATCGCAACAGCTTCGTTAATTACCGGATCCTCGCGCGACGTTCGCCGCCGAACGGCGGATTTGCACGCGAACCTGCCCCGAGGACGGTCGTGACGATGGTCCCACCGGTATATATACAACGTATATATACTGTGTGATCGTTCTCCCGTGTGCCCGGACATCGCGGTATGTCGTGCCGGACTTATTCCTTAACCCTTGACATCCCTTTCCTTCCATTCAACAGATATTTTTTTCGAGACTCTCCGCGCGGATAGATACGTATACTTCGTGCCTTGAAAATCTCGCTGGAGACTCAACGAGACCGCGTCATGACGAGCGATAATCTCGCGGTTGTACCGACGGAATAATATTGTATGCCATAACGAGGATATTGCGCCGGCGATTCGAGCATCGTGATGCGGATTGCTGTTCGCGAAATAATCTACATAAATAAATAGACGACGACGAGGAGAAACTACATAAAGAGAAAAAAAAGATTTGCTAGAATAGCAAGAAGATTAAGTTACTTAGTGGCCGGCAAAAAAATTTACGCTAAGCGTATTGAATTTTGCCAACGAGACGTTTTGCTGATGAAAAATTTCAGTAGACAACAAGTTTTCTTGCTGACTACATATAAAATAGCAAACTTCTTTCTTTCGTGGGAATTAATGAACAAATTATAACAAGAAAGAAAAAACGGTCGTCATAATAATTTACTGCAGTCATCGTACACATCTTTAAATTAAGAAAATTATTCGAGAAGAAAATCTCTTTCTCTCTTTCTATTTCTTTTTTTTAAATATATACACGTAAAAATGTAGATAACAAACACTTCGAAATTGCGGTCGCGTCATGGCGCAATTAAGGGAGTTCTAAGCGCTTTCTCGGTCCATTCGAAATTGGAGACGAGTCGCTAAATAAAGGGGTCTACTAGCGATCTGCTTCCGGAATAGCGCGCGCGTCCCGGCGGCTCCGCGCGGCACGACCGCGGAATTTCAAGCGTCCTGCTTTGCATTCCACGGCGATCCTTCTCCGCGAGTCCGGCCCGCGCGCGCTCGCAACTATTACGCCGGGGATCGCTGACTAGGAAATTTATACTTAACTATTCAGCCCGCGGTGACGGCAATATCGTTTCGAACGGGCCATTTCCTCTCGCGCGTTTTCCTACCGTGCGCCGAGGAGTTAGGTATTCGCGAGAAAGGACTCCTTTACGCCGTTTCGACGACATTAAAGCACGGCTCGTTCCTCTTATCGTCCCGTTTTTGCCGACAGGGTCGGATTAAGTGTTAACAGTGTCTGTGCGCACACAGATTTATTATATCGTCGAAGTAAGCAACGATACTGTCTTGTTTACGCGCTTTATCTGCGCCATATAACAGATAATCGCAATAATATCAAAGATTGCTCGCGTTTTTTTTGTCTTTTTATTTTTCTTTCGTCGTCTTTAGAACTTTGGATTTTGTACAAAACTTGAAGTAACTGCGTTCGCTCCTGATCGTTCGCTCGGATACCGAGGTCGCGATTGCGAAGTCTTTTCGCGCGCGTACAGTTTCGACGCGAGTTACCAGCTTTGCCTTTGTTTCCATCGTAGCTGACCTCCGCCGCGCGTCGTTTCCAGCCTCGCGCGATTCGAGTTATCGGAACTTTAAACAAATTTAATTTTCCCGATAAACAAGAAACGAACGTTCCTGTCGAGAGAAACGCCTCGGGCTACAAAAGCGCGGATGAGATCGTTTCGGAGTTTCTAGAGAGAGTGTAGTGGGCAGGCACACTCGAAGTGCGCCCCGGCGTCGTTCCGCATCGAGGACTTTTCAAAAAGTCGTCATAAAGTCGTGGACGTTCATCGATCATTCGCGAGGGCTGCTCGCTGTTAAAATTCCGATAACAAGCGACAGAACCCGAGCTCGCTACTAACTGCGGAGAGCTTCTTTCGGTTTCATTCCTGCGTTTTCTTGCGTCTCACAAACAAACGGATCACCTCGGGCCTTTGTCCCTTTGTCCGCGGCGTCGCTTTTTTCGCGCCTGCGAATCGCCAGGGCATGCACCGGGAACGGAGATCGGCTGATGTCGGTTGAGGACGCGTATTACCGCGGGCCGGGGATTATCCTTTTTGAGATTCTTGTCGCGCAGGACGGACCGTCTCTCTGGCGCGGTCGCACGATAATAAATGTCTCTCTTTCTCTCTTCCTACTCTCTTCGATCGGAGCGAAAAAGGGCCGTCGGCCTTATATACGGTCCCTAAACTCGGGACCACGTGGACGGATAATTGAACATACATCAAAGCGAAAGAAGCCCTCGCGATGCCAGGAACGACAGGATGAAGAAAGATAGCCCGGTCGACTTATCTTAGAAGGAGAGGAAGAGGAGAGAGGCTTTGGGCCTCCCCTGAGCGAGGGGACCGAAAGAGGACAGAGATAATTTCGTGCGAGATAATGCGCGCTGGGAAAGGAGAGAGGCGAGACGGAGAAAGAGAAGGAAGAAACGAGTGAAAGAGCCGAGAGGCGAGATGGAAGAAAGGTTTGCAGCGTAGCAGGAGGACATAAATTCAGTAAACGCCGTCATTAAGGCCAATCCGAAATACCGGGCGTCTATTAAACATGGAACTAAGATAATTATACTGGCTGATCCAGAGTCTGCACCCGCGAATTGCCCCAAGGACAGGCTCGATGAGCGAAAGAGGAAGGAGGCGCAAGGAAGGAGCGGAGAAAGAGAAAGAGAGTGTTGATTCCCGACCTCGCATTGTTGAGCTTCTTGTGGTATTTTGCGGCCTCCTGGCTGCTTCTTTTCTCGTTCTTGTTTTCAACTTATCTGTTCACTCTTTCTCTTTCTCCGTCTTTTAACTCTTTTACCTTGTTCTCGATCTTTCTTCGGCCTCTCCCGCGACGAATCGATCCTTGATGGCGACGCTGGAATCTCGACGAGTAGTTATACGAGAACATGGCCGGCCGGACAAAAAGCGCTAAACTACATTTTTAGCCGGGCGTTACATTTGTCGGATACCGAGCCGAATCTCGAAACTCTCTTCTCCCGCGTTGATGCCAGTTGTTCCCAAGGGAACTGAGAATGTGTCGCGCGTCTTATTCCATCGGGGTTTTACACCGATTGTTATATTTTTATGAATATATAAAGTTTGATTCTGTGAACGTTATTTGCCATCGAGACAACAAAAGTCGCTTTTACAGTCTTCAAAAGTGTTCTAAAAAAATTAGAGAATTAATATACGTTTAATGTTAATTTACATTCGCAAATTACACAAAAGAACACGCGTTGTTTTTTTTTTTTGGTACGTCTCTACGCTGACAAGTTTGTTAAGCGGCATCGCATCGACGCGCAACATTCGAACTTTCGATGCATTAATCATGATATATTATACATCATGCCGTTGCATGTCGTTTGAATTATCGCGTTGTTCCGCGTATTGCATAATTGAAATTATGGCTCTTCTGTCTCTGATGCATTATGTTAATTACTGATGCGTGATGCTCAGTATCGGGGCAATTTAGTTGGGATGCGCGTAGATTTATTTAATCATACATCCGTAACTTTATAACTTGGAGGCATCATTGGTGCGCGCGCGTGTTTTTCCCCTCCTTCCGAAATTTCGTATTTTAACGACGAATTATTTGCATTGTGCAATATTCATTTTTTACTAATTAATTATGTATTTTGCAATAATATCTATTGCGTCATACATAATAATTAACGCTCGCTTTAATTATGTAGATTCTCTACTCGCGCGTAATGGTTTCAACGTGCGAAACGATTTTATTTGGGAAAAATGACTCGATTTTGTTTCTCGTTGAAGAAGAAAACGAACGTGCGTACGTTCTCGTTGACCGTATACGTAATATTTTGTAAGCGAGAAAATCCAGACACAACATGTTTCGTCGGAATAAGTTTGCGGTCTAATTTTCGCGGCTTTGCTGTAAAAGTTAATTAAAGCCGAAACTCAGCCGAAACGAGGTTGGTCGACTCGTCGAGACGACTGGCAACCAAAATCGCGCGCGAGTAATAAAGACAGAAACGCGCGGCCGTTTCACTTAGCGCGCGTTTATCCGCGCGATCGTGAGAAAATAATTAAGAAACATCTTCGCGCGAGCGCCCCTTTAATTTTCGGAGATTCCGTCGCGCGAAAGTTTTCCCCGGCTATTTATTTCCGGAGTTTTCCAAGTGGACATGTCGCCGCCGCGTACACACATATATATGTATGTGTGTATGTACTTACGTCGGAAAAGTTGGAGACTTGATACTCGCGCGCGCGTAATGAAAAAGTTCAGGCCGGCTTAACGATACCGTATATCGCGTTAATGTCACCTGGGAAATCTTAGAATCGATATCAGCCGCCGTCTCTCCAGCGTAAACTCTAATTTTACGCATCGCTGAATACCTTGGCAAAGAGTGAGAGAGAGAGAGAGAGAGAGAGAGAGAGAGAGAGAGAGAGAGAGAGAGAAAGGAAAAAGGATCTTACGACGCGTATACGCAATGTGTTATTTACTGGCTTTACGTATTTTTCTTGCGACGCGGTGACGTTTCTCGCGAACTCTCTCGTTTGTTAATCCATCTCGAAATATTACATTTCGACGTCATGCGTTTGATTGTTTCGTGGAACGTTTCGCGGAATCGATATTTTCTGAGAATCTTTATAAGGTGTTTTTTACCTTCATTTTCTTCGCGTGCATTGCTCTTCAATTTTTCCGGCGACGCATGAGAATTTTACGAGTACGAAGTAAACATCTTGTACGATTATTGTTGGTCTTTCGAGGATACTCTCGTCTCGGGTATCGATACATACATATTGTGTGTCCCAACGTTTTATACGCCGATCGTTCGAGAAGCGGAAGGCGTGGCGCATTCGAGAGCGCAGTCGAGATTCCCGCATCGTCGCCGTGATTGTTGCAACGAGTTCAGGTGGCTCGTTTCACTCCGTGAGACGGGTCTTCGGGGGCCTCTTTCGGTAAACGACAAGGAAGAGGGGCCAGAGGAAGAGGGGAGAGGGAAGGGTCAAAGTCGTACGTGTTTTTTCGCTTATTGGACGAAAACAAATAAGAGAAAACTCATCATCTGGTCCCATTCAGCGTCGGCAATAAAAGGAGCCAAACGAAATAAGGAAGCGTGATTGTGCCTCTTTCTTCTGTATTTTGTTTTCGACCGCGGCGCGGACCTTTCTTTCCCGATCTTTATTTCATTTCGACATTTGAACTTCAAACTTTTAACTTCAACCCTTTTCCCGTCCTTTCCTGGAAATTCCTGCGTGTGCGACATCCTTTCGAGAATTCTTTTCGCAGCTTTTTGTTTTTTTTAAGTTAATTTCCGTGAGTTTTGAATCGTGCATATGTATAATATTAAACGGAAGACTGATTATCCTCGAAAAGTTGTTGTGTGCCGAGTTTACTGAAGAATTTGCGAACGGCAACCCTATTACAGCGAGATATTAGCATTTGACCTTTTGTTTCTCGGGAGAAAATTCTGACGTAGAAAATCCATTGATGTTTGTCTCTGCGCAGAGACTTCTCCTCACGAGAAACGTCACGTCGTATCCAGAAGCTCTCCTGCGACGAGCACGTCACAGACCGGGAGAGCTCTGCACGGCCTCTAGCATCCTTAAAAGCGGTTGCATAACGCAAAAGGGCATCATTCGGATTACGGGTCGTCTTGAGAGATGCTTCGTGCGGCATAAAGTCGACTCTTCCGCTCTCAAGCACGCGCGCGGGCTTAGCACTGTTGCTCCTTTCGGAATCTTCTGCGGGTGTGTGTATATATACACAAATATAATACAGCATCCGCTTCCGACGAAATCGCATATGCGGAAGATAACATTCTCAGAGATCTCGCGCGACATCGTTAGCCAGCAAGTGCACGAAGCGTGTAGTTTTTTGCGCTCGTGTATCTTAAAGTTACGAAAGTTATTAAATTAGCGCGGTCGATATGCGCAACCTCTCTGACTTTGCTGTTGATCCTTGTTTTGTGGCCGGAAAAGCATTTGTCGTCTAGAGTTTATCTCGCGGTGTAATATCACGTAAAATAATTACAAAAATTGCTGTTTCATTTCGTTACATTGAAAACTCCGAGTCCGGATAATTATATTCCGTTTAATTTTTAAAATTGTTTATACAAGAAAATCGTTTTAACATTTTGCTAGAATCGGCAATCAGAAACAAAAAGAAGATCGATATGCGATATATATCGATATGCGATATATATCGAAATGCGATATATATATATCGATATGCGATATTATGATGTTTGCATAGACAAATCTTATTCCTGCTCAAAACGCTACTTATTGTTAGTGTTAATATAGTAGTACTATGTACTATTGCAACAATATTGACGCGATATACGTTAAATTTTTAATATTCCATAATTTATTTATTTTGTTGAAGATTTAACAAATAGCGTTTAACTTGGCAAATGGAAAGCTATGCAACGACTTCGTGCGTGAAATATACTCGTATGCTGACTCATTCAGTATCCTATATCTCGAAGAAACTTATCCCTTTCCACACACAAAAAAAAAAAGATAAAAACAGGCACCAAATACTCACGAGCTGGCAAGCGGTATTAATTTATTCGGGTCGTTAATGTCATTAATTAGGAAAGGTCAGAGACTTTGATTTTTCTTTGCTACTTCCGGGAGCTTCGCGGAATGATATCGCAATAAAAATGCAAATGCTGAGTGCGCCGGTTTTGATGCGCGCGTAAAAGGTGATTCTGTGATTAGCGCCGACTGAGGTTCGCTCCTGCTTCCCAAGTGGTTTCCCACATCCGACGATCCTGCCTCTTGAAACTCGCTTAGAATTCACCCTCGCGTCGCTTCCCTCGAGAACTTTGGCACCCTCGTGAAAACACACTTACGTCTGAAATACGCCTTATCGCCATCAGACAAGAATCAGTGCTCGTATCGAGTGTGTTTCTCGGAATCTCCGTGTTTACGTCACGGGAAATTGAGTTCTTGATTTTTTTTACGTCGCGTTGTTTTAATTCGATTTAAATTGTTGATTTTACTCTTGTAGAAATTTCGCAGAATTCCTGAAACCCCGTTGCTGATTCGAAAGTCGAACATATATATAATATATTTTTGTAATCAAGAAATTTATTAATTGACGTTCTTTGAAACGTGATATTACATTCTTGCAAGTTTTTCTTTTTATTAGATGGTTTACTTTGAAGACATCCGATATGTAAATGCAGCGCGGAGTTATCCATTATAGGAATTACCGACGTGACATCATGCTCATAAAATTATGATAAATTCGCAGATTAACCAGATTGGATCCTTAAGGTCTCATGAAATTAATCTTCTGCTCGGATACGGGCGGGAAAAAGAGAAAAAGAGAAAGAGAGAACGGAGAAAAGTTGTCGATGGATTTTGTTAACCAGCTTGAAACGCACACTCGGATTTGGGGAAACGTACAATTGAATCGAGCGTGTGGCTGTGTGAGTTGCGTTGAAAAAAAAAAAAAAAAAAAAAAAAAAAAAAAAAAAAAAAAAAAAAACAGAACCCGCGTATTTGTTCGCGTCGCCGAAATCCGAGGGATTTTATTCTGATTCTTCCAGTCACTGGTTATCATTGGCAGAGCGATCGGTAATCGATACAAAATATCGCTAATTAAAACCTTTCAAATACCTTTTTCCGAAATATATTGTTCGGTTTGTTTTAACGCTCAATATTGACGTAAATAAATAATTTACAATTATATATTTATCGCATTTTATACACGATTTCCCGAAGACGGGCGAACGATTTCCCATCGATTCAGTTAGTCAACGCGTGGATTGAACCGTTCCTCCCTATTTTCGTGCGCTTTTGCGGAGGCGATCCGCGCGAGCGTGTTTTTACATCGTAAATCGGCGGTAGCCCGCGAGAAGCAATTTACGATAAACCGTATTAGCGTTCGGCGGCTCACAAAGCCGATCGACGTTTACCATCCACCGCAGAATCTTGTTAAGCGCTTTAAAGTTGTGCCACGCTCGCCCCGCGACCGACACTGTCCCCTTTCGTCGATTAATGGAATGCGTAAAGCTACGTGGCGGCCCCGTCGGTTTACGCTGTCGCGGTCGACTATGCTTACATCGGCACCGATATCCCGGACGGAGAACGAACGATCTAGATTCGGGCAAATTGCCCGATTCGTGAAAACATCGCTCGCGTGCGTGAAATTTATTATGACATTTACTCGCGACGCGATTGAAAAAAAAAAAAGAAAAAAGTGAAGAATAATTGCAGCTTCTTTCTGAGAAAATTATTCCCGACGCATCGAATCAAACACACGCAACACGGAATTAATTACAAATTAAGAATATGATTGATGAAGGGAAACCCGCTCTTCTCGTGAAATTATTTGAGTGGACATTAATCGCGCGAATCAATCTTGACTCGTAGCGACATTTACGTTCGTGCGGATGTCCACCTCGGAACTTAGGAGAAAGTGCGGAAAAACAGGGAATGTGTGTAAAAGCGAGAGAGAGAGAGAGAGAGAGAGAGAGAGAGAGAGAGAGAGAGAGATGAGGCATAGATTGAAGGAAGAAGCGCGCGCCAACAGTATGCTCGCACGCGATGCCTGGTATCCGTCGTAATTGGCCGATAGGTATTCGCGGATTATGCACTTACATGAGGATTTCCCGGAGTTCTACGAGGAGAATGCGCTACGATCGATCGTAGTACACTCTCGGTATCGATAAGTCTGTTTACACCCGAGCACTATCTCACGTCGTTACCTCGTCGTTCTCGGCTCGTTAACGTGCGCGAACCGCTTTAGTACTTAGTTACGTAATTAAAGTGTCGACGGGGCTCACCGGATATCAGACGGATACCTACCTCTACGTACACTTCAATTTTCCTTACAGTCCACTTCGTACATTTACCTTTTAATTACTTTCCTCGCTAGAACTTTGAAACAGCGACTGAAACTGAAGTATATTTATTTTCTGACAAGGAAGCATTTAGCCTCAACATCGGCGTTTACTAGTTTTTTTCTCTTCTTTTTTTCTTTCTAAAAAATATCGATGCTGTTATTACGCTAACAAAATGTGTGTTTTTTTTTTTTTTTTTTACCGAGGCGAATATAAATTCGCCGACGATCTTTCCGCTTTCAGAATAAATATATATTTATCGCGCGGCGAACACATCGCGTCGCGTGCAACGAATGGGTTACTCATAGCTGATTAGAGCGTGACAAATCGTGTCACGCTAAAACGCCGCCTTACAACGCGACGATCTCTTCGCCGCTTTCCTTCCTCTCCCTTCATCGTTCAATTTCAACGCTCGAGTACACGTGTTGCTTTCTCACGTGAGGCGCCTATGTTAGAGCAATCGTGGACAACGCCCGCGCTAATCCCTTTCATTGCTCGTGTGCCACGCACAATACACCGGGGTATATACGTAAGAGAAGTCCTCGTAAGTCTGTGTGCGTTGCGGCTTGTGTGTGCGCATCGTCGCGATACATCCGGGGAATATCCACGTGTCCGCGCGAACTTGGTGCGTGCGATCACGTGCGCGCGTACGCTGTCTCGCCGTTAATACCATCGGTCTTGACTTAACGATGATTACGCGGAATGAATCTTCCGTATTGTATTTTCGCCGCGGCAAAAATTGTGTCTGTCATCGTTGCGTTAAAAAAGTTCGCGATAACAAACGACATTTAAATGTGTATACATACGTTTCGCGATAAAACGAATATATATATTTAATCTTACATGCGAATACGTATGAAGATATCTATGCTAATTTCTCTTGCCATGTGTTACCCTCGTATGGCGCGTGATAGACGCGCGCGTGACATACGTGGAATTCTGAATCACCACAGCGTAGGTCGTGTAAAAGGAAGCACGATAAACTCGGTGCGTGCTTTCATAGATATATTCGTTCGCGCAATAACACATTTTTTTTAAATTTTAAATTTGCATATTCATTACGTGGCTTTATTACATATTTATTGTGAGATTTATTCGCTCGTGTCACGAGTATGATTGAAGTGACAATGGCAATTTATACACGTTATCTCATTGCGCAACATCGACAGATAAGAAATCGATAAATAAATAATTTCTCGATAGACAAAGAAATAAAGTTAAGTATGATGATAGTTGATAATCAGTCAAAAAAAAAAAAAACAATGGCGCAAAAAATATTATTGCATCAGGCGAGCATTTTATCACCGATGCTTACGTCAGCAGAATTCCACGTATGTTATAGAATCTGGTTCGTAATGCTCAAAAGTAGAATATTTTCAAAATTAATACCATGTTATTAATTAAGACGTGAAAAATATTTATGTTTAATCAAATGTCAGTAAAAAGGTTTCGTGTAATTTATTACATACTAACATCTGTAAGAGAGTTTTATTTTTTATGTATAATCATGTCTTTCGTAATTATAGGGTTCTTAACAACTAATCCTCGGTAGTATAGTGGTCAGTATCCCCGCCTGTCACGCGGGAGACCGGGGTTCGATTCCCCGCCGGGGAGGGTTTCTTTTTAATTTTCTTTTCTTTGAATTTATTTGAATATTTTCTATATTTTTTTAATAATATGTAACAATTAATATACAGATGTATAAAAATTTAAAAACATGATAAAAATATATAAAATGATTTTAAGAAAAAAAAAAGAGATGTCTCCCCGGCGGGGAATCGAACCCCGGTCTCCCGCGTGACAGGCGGGGATACTAACCACTATACTACCGAGGATGAGACGCTAAAAGACTCCAAATTGTGAAAGACGTTCTGATCAGCCAATAAATAGAAACAAATCCATATTTGAATTAAATTTGAATTTATTTATTGACATGTATTGATTAAATATGTGCAAATTGCAAATAAATATATATTTATGAAAAATAATTAGGTCAATTTTAAGCAAACTCATAAAATTTAATATCAATGTTAAAACTAGTCAGTTTCTTACGCAAATTTTTATAATAATTATTTATTTAATTTAAAATGCAAAGTTAAGTATTTACTGGTTGGTTAGAGTGTCTTTCACAATTTTGATTCCTCTAATGTCTCGTCCTCGGTAGTATAGTGGTCAGTATCCCCGCTTGTCACGTAGGAGACCGGGATTCGATTCCCCGCCGGGGAGATTAATTTCTTTTGGTTTGTTTTAAAAATAAATTATTTAATTTTATCGCGTTTCAAAATTTTTATACGCATATATTAATCGTCACGTAGTGAAGAAAAAATATACGAGATATTCGATAAAAAAATTTAAAAAAGAAATCCTCCCCGGCGGGGAATCGAACCCCGGTCTCCCGCGTGACAGGCGGGGATACTGACCACTATACTACCGAGGACTAGTTGCCGAGGATTCCAAGATTGCCGGAGACATTAAAAACTAATAAGAATCAAGGAAATAAATTAATGAGGAAAATATACATTTTTATTAAAACGAAGAAAAACTATTAATTATTCCGCTCAAGACGAAGAAATTTTCAAAAGCGTTCTGAAAGCTTCTAAAAGATTCTGGAAAAACAACTTCGAGAGAGAAGCAATTTGTATAATGTTCTGACACGGTTGACCCCGAGAACAGTTTCAGAATGTCTGCAGTATAAAAAGCGTATAAAAAGTACGAAGTAAATATATCTGGCTTGCCGGATGTAGAAAAACTTTTCAGATGTCCGAAATTAAATTAACTCATAATAATACTTTTTTTTTTTTTTTTTTTTTTTTTAAGATTTCTTTCCTCTTTTAATATATGTAAATTATACGTACAAGAAGTAAAATATATAGAAACTCTCGAACGTGGCATCCAATTATCTTCTTATGTAAATTTAACGCGCGTTTAACGTATAACAATTACATATTTTTTTTTTCTATCGAGTCTCGCGCGCCATCGTAATACGAAATAGGGTTAATCGCACCTTTACGCGGTCCACGTATATGTGATTAAAGTTCGCTGTCGCTATCGAATCATTAATTATAGCTGTATCACCGATTTTCCGCTCGTTTCCGTTGGAGAGTCGTAATCTGGCGCGCGATAACATTCATTGCCGTGATCAAGAGCCGAAATCCGTGTCGCGGAAAGCGATTTTCGCGAGGTCGCGAATTCTTACGGTCTGATATCGCGCGCGGTTATCTTTCTGTCGCTCGTGGAACGAGCTTGTACAGAGAGGCGTGTTCAGCGGGCGCGCAGGCTCGCCGATAACTTTCATGCTTTCCCATCCTCTTGGCATCGCGAGAATCGCTCGCGCACGCTGATACGAGATCAGAGATAACAAGCGTTTACACGCGGAAGAGGATTTGAACTTCGAGGGCAAAGCGAGTAGCTCTCGTTTCAACCCTTCTCTGGACTCTCTTTCATCCTCCCTTCGCCATCGTGCCATCCAACAGCAACAACAAGAGCAGCGGCGGCGGCGGCAACAGTATCGGCGGAGAAGTCTTCATTCCTGCACTGCTCTAACACAACTTGCGGCTAGTAATTAGAGCAACAATGCAGAGAGCTCTCCTTGTAACCGCAAACTCCGCCGTCGGCGTGTTATGCAATTATTATAACTCAGGAGAGCGAAGGGCTTTATAACGATTGAAACTGCGCATCCGCCTAGCGTACGCTTCGCTCTCGCAAATGGCTCGGCTGTTATTGCGGCCAAGTTTTCAAGCACAATCCTCCTTCTCCTCCTCCTTTTCATCTCTCGTCTTTCTCTCTTTGCATTTTCATGCATCATTACCGAAACACGCGACATTTTTCACGACAAGAGGTGAAAAAGACTTGCTTCTTTTTTTTTTTTTTGAAAATAGAATCTGATACCTCGCGTTTATTGATGCACAAATTTTGATAAAATCTCAAAGAGGTACTTGCCGTATATTTGCGCCAAACTAACCACTATGTGCGCGATCGAACTCATTCGACGCAGCCATCAATGCAGTTTATAAAATGCAATAGTGATCAAGTAGAGAAGCAGCAGAGGCGAGATAGTTTCGGTTACGAAGTTTACAACGTCGAGAATTCAACACTCTAAGGGAGAAACTGTCACATAAATCCCGCGATGCGGCGAAGTTCGCGCGGAATTCGAGTTTCACGCGCGTCCATAAAGCTTAAGATCGTCTTTCTCTCTCTCTCTCTTCTATCTTCCGAAATCTTCGATGAAATTTCGACGGATTTATCGCGGCGGTCCTGGAAACGCGACAGATCTAATCCGCCGGTACTTTCGTCGATACAGTGAAGAGGACGCGTAAAACGCGTCTCTCTCTCTCTCTCTCTCTCTCTCTCTCTCTCTTCGTAGAGCGTTCAAAGGCTTATGCAACAGACTACATCTCGATTTCGATTCCCGAATGGAGGTGGGGAACGACCGAGGTTGGTTCGGGGAATGACACGGGGAAAAAAACGTTGAGTCAACTAATGCGAGAGAACGGCGATGTAAACCGTCAAATCCGGCAGCCTCGGCAACAAGCGCCTCCACTCCCCGTCAATCAAGGTAAGCTTCTTTTCGTGGGGTTTAAGATCGTGACTGTGGACTCGCCGGATGAGGAGAATATCGTCTAACCGCCACGGCGAGAACATTTGGACTGTGTATGTGTGACGTTTTTTTTTTTTTTTTCAGGATATAAAATTACTTCTTTTTTATTTTTCTATATCGACTAATCAATTCGAGGACGACATTTATTGATCTCGAAACTGTAGCTTTAATTTGGGCGATTGAATTACGCGCAGCCACTCGAGAACATTTCGCATGTCTCGTTGAAGATCTCGCCCTCGTGCCGGGTAAAGTGTAAACGACGACGGGGATGCGTTACAACAGAACAATAGGTATATCGCGCGGAAAAAGAAAACAACGCGGCTCGACCGAAGAAAATGATAAAAGCGCGCGCGGCGCGGAATAAAAGTGCTATTAGTCGTCTCGCGATGACGTTGACAAACAACCAGTGGAAATCAGTCGTTTTCCGTAATGAGACGTGAAAGCATTTAAAAATAATTGGTAGGAGAGGAGACGTGGCAATCACAGAAGACAGATAAACGGGATCGGGGGAGGGGGGAGAAGGAGAGAGAAAAGATATTTCGTTTTAATGGGGAAACTCTTTAAATCGGAACGCAGAGCAGCACAGTCTCACTCACGTCGGCGTTCTTTGAGTAATTATCGACTTATTGCGACAAGATGTCGATGAAGGACGTAATTAATGTCTCGTCTTTCTTCGCGTCCCGCTATCATCGTTAACTAGCGTGAAGCATAATGAACCTCATGAACGGCAAGTTCATTGCGCGAGCCGCAAAATATAATATCCTGTTATCGTTCCGCCGATCGATCCCGATGAGTCTCACCTCGACGATCTCTGCTGATCGCAAAACATCACAAGTAAAAAGATAAGTGAATTAAAAACCTATATACAGTCATTCTAAATTGGCGGCGAAAATTAAATACGTAATAATTGTTTGAATTATATAATCGTTTGAGAACTCCGAATAGAATTTAAATTTCGAAAGCTGACACGTTACGTTGAGAGTTCTGAATTTTTTATTTCTTTTGAACGTAAAGGAAAAACGAGTTTGAAAAATTGAAGACGAAACCACGATGTGCAATTTTACATACAGTTATATCCGTTCTCCCTTTGTAACGGCAACTCACGGGGGTTAGTTTTATTCGAAAAGAAATGTACAGAGAGAGAGAGAGAGAGAAAGAAACGATTGCGAGGATATTACATCATTGTTACAGCAGTTTTCCTCCCGCTGACTCGGCAGCTGTTTTCTTTGTCGTATTCGGGCTTCAAGGCTTTCGTTTATGAACCCAATTCTTCCAAGTTGAGTCGCTAGCGATCTGTGGATTATTTCGCTGATGCGTCACTTTGAAAATACAAAGCGACCAAACAAGATTTTGCCTGGCCCGTGGCTCGGCGGCAAAGGCAGAATCTTTGAAGAAGATATTTCTATGACGGGTCTTGTGCAAAATCTGGCGTTTCGGAGCTCTTTTTCTCTCTGTCGTTTCCTCTTATCGTTATTAATATTATTCAAATATTAAAGATGGTTGTAAATCTATATTTTGTCGTAACAAAAATCCGTGATTATTTAATCAAGTTCAAAAAGTACTGCTCGTCGTAAAATCTGTTTCTATTTTTTTACAGTAATTCTTTATTTTTCACTGAAGACGAGTTGTGTTGAAAATTAAGTAGCAAATCTTATTCAATACGAGTATTCAACACACATACAGTTATTTAAATAAAAGGAGAGACATAGTTGGACATTGAAGTGTGCGTGTGTATATTGTGCGTATATTGAAGAGAATATAAGCTGTATACAAGATAGCTGTGATGATTGAGCATAAATACAGCTGGTCCGCGTTTTCCTCGCAATTAGCAGCGATCTTCCGGCCGAGGCCCTGTCATTATCCAAACCCTATCGTTAATTCGAGAGAGGTCTGGGTCTTAGTAGTTTAAAGCCGCCTTAAAGGCGGGTCGATAATGTCCGGTTGAAATTATATTGGCGCACGAGATCGATACTAACAAGGCTGTTCTCCCAGCGTGCTAATTACGAGGACATCGTAATTATGCGTTTAAACCCAAGACATTCTTTTCCATTTCGCTGTTTTAAATTGAACCGTTCTAAAGAAATTAATTTTGGACGCTAAAACGTTCCGGCAACTTCATTCTTTCCCGCTCCGCTATATAATTTTGTTCCGCTTTAACGGGCACGGAGATAGATGTAAAAGTCAATTTGGCGATTTCCCTCCACAATTTAAAAGACAATAGACACTTCAAAAAAAAAAATCTTATTGTTAGTTTATGGAAAAATAAATCTTTTAGTTTATAGAAAGCTCTCTCTTTTTCTTTCTTTCTCTCTTTCTCTCTAAATTATACATAATGGCCGTAGTGACAGGTTGAATGCTCGTTATAAAATAGATGACACCGAAATAATAGACGGGGCTCGACACACGCGCGACGTTCGCTCTTCCGACATTAGCTGAATAATAGAACACGATTAAAGGAGCGAAACTATGCACGCTGTTATCGCGCGTCGTCGTCGTCGTCGTCGTCGTCCTCGACGACACGAACTTAGAGCACACCTGATGACAAGAGTTAGAGCTGTCTGTTATTAACGACCGAGACGGATGCGGAGCAGCGAGAGAGCGCTCGCACACATCGCGGTATCGCGGAAGAAAATGCGGTCCCGTGAGATAATCGATTCCCGAGAGAGAGGGACGGTATCGTGGATCATTCATGTCGCGACCGATAAACCCGGCGCGTCTTCCGGGCTTTTCCGGTTTGCCGAAGGGGCGGGCGCGCCGATAACGGGTGAATCGACATTTAACGCGAGTGTGGATCGCAAGGACGAAACGACGGCGAGATAAGGCGAACGAGCAGACACGTAAATGGCTGCGACGGTTGGTCGCGCCGTTCCCGGATAAAAGGTTCGATCAGCGCGCCACTCGCCCGCTTTCCCGTCCTGCACTGGATTATCCGCGAGGTTTTGCGAGATTACGAGAAACGGGCGACGAGACACGGGGGGGTGCCGCGCGCTCGGTCGTCGAAGATCAAGCCTTACGACACGGCGGTCATGCCGCTCCTTCTCTCTGTCCTTCTTTCGCGAAGTTTCCCTCGGTTCTTTCCCCTTCCTCCCAATCGTTACTGTTTCCCGGATCCGTCTACAAAATGGTATCCGACTTATCGACGTCGACCTGTCGACGGGAGTCCGTCGTTTCTCCTCGTCGCGCCGCGACTCCCGCCGAGAAAAATCGTTTCTTATTTTTCGGTACGTCGGAGAAAAATCCCGGGTATTATAGCTGATTTCTCCTCTCGCTCTTCCTCGCGTTTCATCTTTAGCAGATCGCGACGGTTTCAAGTCGACCGTGTTTTCCGAAGTCACCGCAATTAGGGACAATAATTTTTCCTCCCCTCGTCTCGGGAATTTCAGGTTGAAGGACCACTCTCTCTCTCTCTCTCTCTCTCTCTCTCTCTCTCTCTCGCGAAAGAGAGAGAAAAGTAACGAGCTCCGCGATTCGATGATTTTTTTTCCGGCTTCCTGAATTTTTCGCGACGGGAAACAGACGGCATTGAAATCGGAGAAGGACGCGCCCGTAAAGTTTGCCTCTTACTCGTCAAGCTGCAACGACATCGAAGGTGCTTTATTCCGCGTAAATCTTCCGGTCGCTTGTACACGACGAAACGAGAGGTGAAGGGACGGAAACACGCGACGTCGAACGAACGATATTTCGCCCGTGACGAAGGCCGCAAATTTAATATAGCCTTGTTATGCGGGCCACGAACTGCCTCCGCGTCTACCGCGACGAAAGAAATCGGACGTGCCGACGCAATCAAAGTGGAAATGTTTCTTTGCGGACGAAAATTTAATTCGTTCAAAATAAATCGCGCGACGAACGGAGATACTATTGTCGTCCCGTTGCGACGGAACTGGAGATACTTTTCGGATGCGTCTCGCTGTCTGATGTGACAGCGCAAAGATCACGACCGGAGACAATGGGAAAATCCGACGTTTTAAAAGCACTTCGCGCCGACACGGAGAGTGCATCCCGATATTTGTTCTGTCCCGCAGCTTTTCCGCGGCTTAAGACTTTTCGCACCGAAAATGTATCCACACATTTCCAGCGCAAATTTTCATAGAAGATTAAAATAATATTTAAAAGTCTCTATATTTTGTTTTTGTTTGTTTTACGTCTCTTTTCTTTTTCTTCTATTGTGGAAATTCTCGATAGCATCTGGAATTTGACAGATAGTTGTTTCAAGAAACGTGTCATCTTTGTGAAATCGCTTGCGGGAGGCGCGAGGGCGGATTTCTCCTCCTTCGTGAAACACGCCGGAATCTTACGGAATCTTACGGGTAATACACAAGCTTTTACGAAGCTTTTTCCTCCTAATGGACGGCCGAGTCGCCGCACTGCGGGCGGTGCTGCACGCGATTTGCATCGAGGATGTCCGCTTCACGTGCCACATGGCCGTTTCTCTGGTGCCGACGTCGCCACGCAACTTGTTACGGTCTAAGAAGGCGAAATATATGCGCCCGAGAAAACAAAATACACTCCCTCGTATAATCGGGAAGAGGGGAGGAAAGCAGACGCCGGCGGAATTTTCCCGGCGTTGAGCTCCCGAATTATAACGCTAATTAGCGATTAATTCACAAGCACGAATAATAATTATTTCACTTTTGTTAGGTGCGATAAGAACTTAATTGTTTATCACCGTTACAGCTTTGATCTCTTTTTTTTCAGCGCAAAAGTAAGATTCGGTGGGAAAAGTTTGTGAATTCTCGTATTAAAACAGTATCCCGAAGAAACGTACATGTGACTTTCCTCAGATCTCGTGTAGTCGAACTATTCTCTTCGAGAGAGAAAGAGAGAGAACGCGCACGCAATACCTTTTCCTTATCTCCGTCGCGTTTCTCTCGCGGTCGTCGAAAATTTCCGGAGAAAAATAACATCTCAGGGCACATATGGGCACTTACGCGGAGCGATTTCATTCGACTCTAGCGCGCGCGCGCGCAGTGTTCCGATCGTTATTTCGAGCGCGAATCGAAGTCCCGCGGTCGCTTGAGCGAGCGCCGCCGTTACGCCACGTTAATTCCCATCTCCCGCGAGGAGTTAAAGTGGCAAAATTTCGAGCGTAAGCTCGTTTAACAGTTCATTAATCGCGCCGCACTTTCGCACGCTGAATCATGTAAAAAATGTGCGGAAAGAGAACTCTTCCCTTCGTTACCTTTCGTCTCGCGGGAGCACGGCCACTTTCGCATCGTCGTTCGCACGATTCCTTGTCGATCTCGAGCGAAATTCCGCTCGGATATCACGCCGGGAGCCCGCGACGTGCCGCGAATATTCAGATGACAGCTTTGATAGCCAGGACTTCCGCTTTGCATCCGGAGAGTGAGATTCTTATTTATTTTTTCATTGCTCACTCAACACCACGAATAAATTTCGTCGTCTCTTGTTTCTATGAGAAACGTAGGTATACAAGCGTCGCAGAACGAACTCGAGTGAAAAATATTCAGAGTCGCGCGGAAGCTTCTTTTGAGGCAGTCATATGGGACAAACAATATCTTCACACTGGGGGACGTTTCTTCGAAATAGGTGTAGCGTCGCGCAGAATTACGTGCATGCGTCGCAATATGTACGCGCGCGGAGCCGGTATTACAATATTAAAATTTGGAAATGCATCGCGTCCGCTTCCGAAAGAGAGTTGCGAGTGGCACGCGACGAATTTATCTTTCATGGCGGCGCGGAAACACACACACAGGAGTTTCGTCGAAACTTCAAACCGGCTGCGAGTGAGCGGTTTTCTCGCGTGTCGCGGAACGAAATTGCGTTTGTTCCTCGATACGGCCGCGCGCGAAAAGATGCGTCCGCGCCGGATGACGCATCGTCCCCCGATGATTTAGAACGCATATAACGCGTCCGTCGCCGGCATCCGCGTAGTTTCGCGCGTGTGTATCTGTGTGTTTCGCACAACGCGCGATATTTATTATTGTCTTTCAAGAGAGAAAGAGAGAAACGGGACCCTTTTTATTACGCTCGGTGTTTCGTCTCCAATGTCAGCTATAGAGCTCTCTCAGGTTCGGTGATTTTTAATATAAACTCGCAGTGTTGAATTTAATACACTGGCAGAGTTTTTGTCACGCCAGATTACACGAAAATATTTTACAAAAGAACTTTTACTTACTATTGCGTATAGCTTTTGTTTTTCAATAAATGTTATTTTTATTTACTAGACGCGATTTCATCCAAAAACATATACTCGTGCTCGTATTTTTGACAAATGGATTTTTTTTTTGTTTAACACAATTCTCATTGCACTCGCAGGCACTTATATACAAGCTTCGTAGTTCCGAGAACGGCGGCGGTGTTATTGCGCTTACCTGACGGCAGGTGGTCACGAACCGCGCGCGCCCGAACGAAACTGCAGACCCGAATTGCGGTTTCCAATCTCCATCGAGTCCCGAGATTATATCGTACGCACGAAGGTGTAAAAAATTTACGGGAGAATCAGTTGTACCAAGTTTCAATGACCGCGTGGAAGTAGCGCGAGTAATCACGTGAAATCCCGCGCGAGATACGACGAGTCAAAACTAATAAGCAAGTGATTCTTGAAACAAATATAATGAATCTGTATTACATGTGCGTAAATATAATACTAATGTAAACTACAAGAGAAAACTTAATTGTAAGTGTGTACGTACGTGTGTGTCTTTACTTACAGCTCTTCGTGTATAGTATTTATACTTAATCCTATTTTATATACGAGAACATACAGAATCAACTTGTGTTTAAATTCCATCTAATGTCGGTGAGGAGGCGTACGTCGAAACCAACTACGTGTGCGCACACACACATACATTACGTACACATATATACAACTACTTCGGTGTGCTTGATGTTTAGGAGAACTTGTCACGAATTACGCGCGCAATTATGGCGCTATCGATTTTATCATTATTCCGTCTTTGAGGATGAGAACGTAATCTGGGCCATCGGCTAAAGTATCGCCATATGACAAATTAATCGGACGCATCCTGATGTGCATGCAATATTAGTCTATAATTAGCTTTGAGCTGCCGTTCGGGCTCCCAATCGGGCGCTTCTCACTCGTAATAGTAAAATAATAAATAGATCGATATTTTGATGGTTAGCGTTATTCCACTCGTCCGAATTTGGAAACTAATTACATTTGCAGCGAGCGAAACGCAATTACGTTCGAATTAATTCTCCTATATTTAAACGCAACGAAATTGTTGAAATATTTACGCGCACAGTTTATAATGAAATATTTTGCACGAATAAAAATAACGCGCGCGATATTTTCAACATTTCTCTTTGATTTAAAATCTCTTGGATTTCAAGAAAAACTTGAAATTAAGACTGAAAAATTTTATATTGGATAAGAAATGAAGAGAAAAGCGCCGCGCGCGCGAGATGGTTTTGCGCTTCTAAAATTTATACACCTTCACCTCGGAAACATTTACATTTTCCAACTTGAAATTTTATCCTTCTCTCTCTCTCTCTGTCTCTCTCTCTCTCTCTCTCTGCCGCGCATTTTCTTAATTTTCATGTCCGCAGATATTTCAAAGAAATATGCGCGGAAATGTTCATTCCGAAGAGGCGCGCGCGCGCACACGGAATGAAGCACGAGGGAAAGATATTGATTCCGGAAATGTTTCTGTAACGGATGTCCATGACCTGCGAGAATTAAGGTACTCTACTCTTTTCCCGCGAGTAACAGCGAGAAGCACGTCGACGCCATGAATATATATGCAAATTGTAACTTGTTTACTTAAATGCAGTGCTATTCACTGCCGCTCCCGTCTGTAGTGTCCTCCGCCAGCCCCGTTGCGCATACAAGGATGTACGGAAACTCGTTCGCGATCTGTATACCGTCAAACGTAGCGTACGCACACATCTCATCTGCAAAACCAACTTGAGTTTCGTTACAATCTCTCCCTATTGTTTCGTTTAACTTCTTGGGAAGGCATTTGTCAGAGGCAAACGTTTCCCTCCTAATTTTGCAAATTTCGTTTATTTCGCGAACTTCGCGAGAGCAAACGTCACAATATATTCGCGAGCGAGAATATATTCTCGGCGAATTTTCCTCCGGTTTTTATTGATAGATCGCGCGCCGCAAGGTGCGCAAATAAATTTCATATTTTAATGTCAAATTTTTGTTTTTTTTTTTTGCCGACAATTCTAGCATTGAGAAATAAGATCGGCGAGTCTTTGACGTGCAATATTTCTTTCCGAGCTGAAAAATATTGCAGGAACATTGAAATATACATTATTGAGCGAAAAAAATAAATGAATTTCATTCCGACGACGTAAAAGTTCGTGTTACGAAACGCTGGCATTTTATTTTGCACACGTGTGTGTGTTGTTACGTGTGTATAAGTTTATCGCAATCGTCGATACTATCTCTCTCGTCTTGTGAGAGCGAATGTCGGTCTTATCGGCGCGGTATTGTTGCAACACGCGCATCTGCGTTGTGTTTTACCGCGAGCGCCTAATTTGCGTTCGGCGTCCGTACACATCCGTATTCCGCATGTGCATAATATGATACGATCGCGCAGACGTTCGAAATGTATGTTTCCAGCCGGCAGTGATTGCAAAGCTCCCGGGAGCTTTGCGAACGTAATATCCGACAGTGTACGAAGTTGTGCGTGGAATATACTCGCGGGGTATCCATATATATATATATATATACAGCGTTATGTAATTTATTGACTTAATTATTCGCCGCGCCTTCGGTGCCTCAAGTTTAATTGTACGCAGAGTAAATCAATGTTTCGCGCGCGCGTATATAAAACTGAACCGGTTTGTCGCGGTCGCTACATTGACGTGGACAATCGGCTTGAAAAGCACGTTTAATTATAATTGCTCTCTCGACGAAGACGACGAAAGAGGGACAGTTTAACTTGTAATTCATTCGCGATGAAGCTCTCTCTTTAATTGGTCGAATAACTTTGTATATAATTTTATGGGACGCGCGGAAATTGTCTCGGCAACGATATTGGTTTTTATTTATTTATTTATTCGCACACAACGGATTTAACAGGGCTGTAATAAATGTATAGTTGAATGGTCGTACGTATAAGTGCGTGAAAAATATCGAAATTTTTAAATTCCATCGGTAATAAGAATCGACGCAGATAAATATTATATGAATGTAAATTAATAAAAGAATTAATAAATATTATTTGAATGTAAAGTGCACAACGAGAAGATAACAGTACAATATTATTTTACTAAATCGCGCATCAAGATATCATTTTTTCTCGTATAGAGACGGAACCGCGCGTCTATTTTCTTTTTCATTTTTTTGTCGCACACGGCGAGTTTGCAAACATCGCTCCATTTCGCTGTATTGCCGAAGATCCGAGTAATTACTCCGTAATATCCATTCCTGTAAATCCATCAGACAGCCTTGCTAAGTACTGATGTAAAATGTCGATAATCCCATCATCAATAGATTAAAGCTTGTCGGTCGGAACGTCGCGCTTATGCCATAAATCCACTTCAAATTGCCGTCGAATTCGCTGTTTTATAGAGATAATGAGAATAAATGCGAGGATAAAACGCGCTTTCTCTCTCTTCTTCATATACAATGTGTACAGTTAACTCAATTAAAACAATTTTTATTTTGACGAACAGGAATTGTGCAGTTTGCAGCTTTTTCGTGAATAATTTACTGCAAAATTTTGATGTGATTATAAGTGAGGTTCCACGTTTCGCAAATTACTGCCGTAAATTCGCAAATACAAAAATATACGGACGTAAAGTTTGGTAAAAATATTTGAACTTATTTCATGAAACTTATTTCATGAAAATTTAATTTGTTTACGTTACAAAAGTTTCTCCCGTCTGATTTTCATATAAAGTATTTTCAGCGCGACAACATTAATTTCGCTACGCATATATTATTTCTGCGCATCTCTCAAGTTTTACCGCGATAATACGCGTAACAGCGTACAATATATAAATAAATTGCTTTCCGCGGTTCTCTCTTTCTCTCTCGCGGAGTATGAGGATAATCTCGGAGAAAATCAACAGACTTTATAATTAGCGCGTCGGCAACTTCTTTACGCTAAATTAAGCCGTCAAATTAAGCTCGACGATGAACCACGTTCGTTAATTATCATCGATCCCTGAACGACGGGTTTACCATTGGACGCGACAACAAATACGAGACCAATATCGCGACAAATGAATCGTGAAACAGCGGCGGCGGCGGAACAAAAAGCGGCTTTGCGTCACGTAAGAGCAGCCGCGTGAAATTTTTCAGCCTTTTGATTCGACGTACAATGCGCACGATGTGTGAAATATTTCAAATATAATTATTTCAAGTATTATGAGTTCAAATAAACTGCATATATCGCTTATATGTATATTACATATATATTATATATAGCAGGAATTTGATGTATGAGCACATATTTGACATAAAAAAATACATTAACATTGTCTAATATAAGCTACTCGAATGAACGATTTCTCGCGATTCAGAAGTCGAAAGAGAAAAAAAGTACATATGATATTTGTCAAGCTGTTGCGCCTTGTGAGTGCGTCCTGCTAGGCGCAGATAACGCGAAGTGAAGATGAGAATTCGCGCGGCTGCGGAATGGAGACGTTAAGATCCGAATGATGAGAACTCGCCGCGCGCGCGCGGCCTTAGAGCGAATCGCGCGGTAAATCACACGTCGCAGTCGCAACTACTGTAAACGAGAGCCAATTGGTCATCCCAGTGTAGTGATCGACGATGAAGTAGTCAGTTATCCTCCCAGGGGGGATACAACGCCATGGCGAGTAATTGAAACGTGTCTCTGCGGTATTATTTATCGCCGCTCGTAAATCGAATTTACCTACCCCTGTGTACTTTGCATCGCGATCAGATTTATTGGCATCGTAAAAATATCTCCTCCCTCCGCCTTCTCCAATTTCTTGCCACCGTCACCCGCGCCCATTAACCGGACACTTTTCTCTCTCACGACCTCGTCGTCGCGCACTACCGCGACGCGACACGGTTTCCGGTTCGCCGATCTTTCGCCGTGTTTTTTTTCGATGTGACTTCAACGTTGTCGTCCGAAGTCGCCACCGCGACGAATTTTCGCGAGTCACAAGGAGTTCGATGTTTATCAATATAAAAAGCACAAATATCTAATTTGAATTAGAAGTTTTATGAGAATCAAGAGAAAAAACACATTTTCATTGTGCCTACATTATATTTATTACTATGTTTATTATAAGTCTGTTCAAAATATGTGTATATGTATATAATTCGCAACGATAGATTCTACGATCTGACAAAATCGCTGAAAAAGTAGAAAAGATTAAATACGAACTTTATCACATTTACAATACAGTCTTATCTCATCAACTCGATGTGTATTATTTAATATATACTTATATATACACACATATACGCCCGCGCGTATATTATTTAATATATGTATATTATATACCTATATATATTCTATTATACAATTATGTTTGTTTTAGTATAGGCGGGATAGAGACATTCTCTGTCCCACATTCCAAAAAATTAAATCTCTCGTGTTTATATTTTAATTCATGCCTAAAATAAATAACAAGAAGTAGGTAGATTTCTTATTACTACTAATATAAATTAAAACTTAAGACTAAGTACTTCTATACACGGGGCACTTCTATATACAAAAGTAACTTAATTCTATTAATAAATATGCTTTTACTTGTAGTTCTTCGTGCATTTATTAATCTACCGCGCAAATCTCATATACGAGAAAAGAGTTGCGTTCAAATTCCATCTGGTGTTTATAAGACGTATTATGTGGAGAATAACACGCGCGATTCTGTACGTGTGTGCGCACGCACATGTATATATATTGGTACAACTACATGTATATTTACGAGAAGTTGTCACGACAAAACAAACAAAAAAGAAAGGAATTATCCTTTGTTCTCCGTAGACTTTCTCCGTAGAACGACACATTTGCGAAATTATACGTTCATGTCGTGCGTTGTTGTATCACGTGCTTTTTTTGCAAATCCAATGTAATTGCATGATTAGTTCGGAAAAGAAAGAAACTGTTCCGCAAGAAACTATTGTTGCGGCGATATACATACACATATCATCATATATCACACTAGTCTCTAATTAACATCTCGCTACGATTTCTCGTTATCAGCGTTGAGAACGGTCTTCGGCCACTGATATTGTGTGTTTAATTACTTCCAACGTTTGATACGGAATCGAGGGTCTGCTCGTTTCGCGATTCGCGTGGAGTGACATACGTACTTCTTGTCGCGTTCCGCGGAGCGATCTGAGGCACAAACTCGCGAAGTCTAATCGTAAAGCGGTGGAAACAAATCATTGGATCATTTTTTTTTCTCTTACAAAGCGAACTCGACGAAGAAAGAAAAGGCGCGATTATTATCAGCGGTTATGTTTCCCAGAAATTTTCCAATCACCGCGTCAATATATCCAAAGTCTCGAAAACGTCGTTTTCACGCGGAATTGAACCCCGACGATTGCGACGGCATCGCGCCCGGATCTTTTTCTTCTCGTCTTCCCTTTCTTACGGAGTTGCGACTTTGCCCTCTCTGTTCCTTATCACGCCCGCGAACTCACTCCCGCGACTTTCCCCTCGCGTCTCCCGATCGCGCCCCGTGGCATCTGAATTGTCGTAGATTTTCTATGGGTACACACTTAGACACACACACATTCCGTAGGCCATAGCCGAGGAAAAACTCGCTCGGGAAAAACCTGTTTATATTCGCAGTCGCGCGCGACACGTGAGGAAAAATCGTGCAACTTTATCTCGTTGCCTCGAGCCCGGCGAGACGCTTTTCCGCCGCCCGCGTTACATCCACCCGCGCCCGTACCGTACCATTTTCCTCTTCGTTCCAGCGTTCACATCTTTCTATCTCACGTACCGCTGCGGCGTTGCCTTGCCGGGATGTGTGTATGTGTGTATGCGTGTCGTTTTTCTCACCTCGCCCGCGGTTTCCTCTTATTCGTCGTTTCTCCTTATAACTCCGTTGTTTCGCGGAGTTTACCCTGGTTTTCGCGGCGCGCTTAAAACACCAGTGCTTTAACCTCGCGCGCGCGCAAATTTCCCATCCGGAAATTTGCTCACGCGCGAACGCGTTGAATAATCGCGTTTGTCTCGCGTTTTATGCACGTACACGAGGACCTTTTCTTTTTAAAGGGGAGAAGGAAAATGCGCGCGTTATTAATATTTCGAAGTTTGTAATATCGGGACGCGCGTGAATTAACAACAGCCGTTTCATAAATCCTCCAGAAGAGAAACAACCTCCGTATCCACGAAAGGATGAGACTGCAATAAAGTCGAGGCGAGAAGAGAGCGTGTCTTCCGCGTTAACGATACTCGCGGATTGTTTAAAGTGTACAAGCGCAAAGCAAAGAGAGAAGAGATGCAGTAGTGCAAACGCAACCGTGCGGAAAATAGCCTTCTGAATTACGCACACTC
>QVOB01002815.1:0-12754 GCA_014839585.1 Pseudomyrmex concolor | reverse complement strand
TCTAACGTGATACTAATAGAGTTATTTTGCAATTTGATCTGGAATATCTCTGAAGCCATTCTCTTAAAAAAAGAAATTCTCCGTGTATATATAAAATTGTGGACATTTTCGTCATATAAATTTGCATATTTATTATTAATTTGTGTATAAGTATATATAATTATATATAAAAAATTTTTTATCGGGAAGGAGAGCCACGGAGAAACAGGGAAAGACAGCTATTTTAAGTACAATTAAAAAAAAATGAAATACGATTTTAAAACACTTTGATCTTAGCCATTGAAGCAGAGAACATCTAGGACTAAATGGTTTTCGTCAGGGAGAGACACGAAGAAATAGGGAAAGCCATGGAAAAAAATGGAGAGCCACGGAGACAGGGAGAGACAGCTAGTTTAAATACAATTTATTAGGTATATAAAAGATAGAAGTAATAAGAACATGTTTATAAGTGTTACACAATATTTATTGGTATATAATGTATAAGTGTGTGTATATTTTCCCGTCCTACTTTACACAGTCTGCAGACTGTGATATGCAGTAACATGTGTACTGCTTCTGGTGTGATTAAAAAATATAGCACAGGCATAGTACATGTATAACTTTTTACGAGTAAATGTAAAGTAACATATTTCCAAGAAGAAATTAATTTTTTATGTTTTTTTTAAATTTGCTCGTTCACATAAGCATAGAATAGTGTGGCAACTTGTGGACATAGCGCGGAAGAGAACCATGTCCACGTTTGACATCGCTTACTAACCGACAAGTCGTGTACACGGCTATGTAGTTGCCGATGTGTATCACCCATGGATATTGCGCTGACTAACGGGGCATTTAGGCCCCTATTCTTGAAATAGTTGCGTATACGAAACTCTACTGTTAATGTCACATATACTATAGACTTTCGTACGCGCAAATTATTCAAGAATAGGGGCCCTAAACGATTACTCATTGGCCGCGTTCAGCAGAACTCAGCGCTTAGCAAGCGCTTTGCGCTTATTGCTTGTCATTGGCATATATTTTCAGCGAATTTATAAGAAGAGACCAATCACAGACAATAAGCGTAAAGCGGTTTCTGCTGAACGCGGCCATTCTCTTATGGGGCCTGGTTGCTCTCAGGCTTCTCTCTGGTCACCTTGGGTAAGTTCCACTTGCCGTTCGCAATGCTCATGGAATCATTTCATCCTTGCTTTTCATCGAAAGTTAAACACAGATAGATAACGAGCGTTGCGATCGGCAAGTGGAACTTGCAGCTTTTAACTTTTGTCAACAGCAACAGGCAACCACGTAAAATACTATTTTTCCCCTAGTAGTCGCAACTTGCGACAGTCTATCTTTTTTTATCCATATTAAAAGGAAAAAGGTAGACTGTGAACTAGTGCAGCCAAAGTATGGAAAAAGAACAGACCTATTGAGTGCGTTCAGACAACTCAATAGTTACACGGTTGAGAGATAATCACTTATGATACTCACTCATACTTTTAAAAACGTAGCAAGTTTTGAAGAATAGTTCTATCACAAGTGATGATCTCTCAACCGTTGAGTTTTCTGAACGTAACCATTGTCAACACTCATTGTAGAATGGCCCTAAGCACACGCGCATGTGGACGCGCTCTAAATCTGAAGTGTATACGAATAGAGTGTTCCATGTGCGTTGGTGTGTTCATTTTGATAGATTGCCATTTATGGTGATCTCGAGTGACGAGGAAAGCGTCAACTAAACAATATTTGTGATGCTGTAAAATAATCATCGGAAAGATAGATCGGCGGAAGGAAAAACGCATCGTCTCACGCGTAACGATGTAAGCGATCGCCGTGACTTCCTCGTTAACGCGTTTTGTCAATCGCGCTCGTACACTCATCGCCTCAATGTTCAATTTAATCGCGTATAGTACGCGGAACGAGTGTGTGATGCAGCTCAGCAAATATAATGATGACGGCATCGTCGCGTGTGAATAAGCGGAGATGCGAAACACTCGCATGACTGCAGTTTCCGATCGCTTGTTCGATTATTCCTTCTGGTCTTTTTTTTACAAAATGACGTCGAAACCGTATGTAATTCGAGACGCGCCACATTGTTCGCTGTCAAATTTTTTTTACTTACATTCTATTCTCGCTTTCATAATACATTAGAATTGCATTGATAATCTCGTCAGTTTCACTTGTGAAAACTTTAAATTAGAACATTAAAATTTCCAAGTTTTGCTCTTTTATAGAGATGGAATATATCTCGATCACTTCTATTTTTTTATAAGTACAGAGAATTAATTGTGTGCATTTTTACAGGATGTTTGGCAGCTCAAAATGGCTCGTTGTATTAGGAGTGTTTGCGGCAAGCATATTGGTTTCCCTTGCTCAGGAATATTATCCTCCACCAGAGAGATTAATAGGCATGAATCCTTGTATAAGTAAACAGACATGCCACGAGTGTATACAGACTCCCCATTGCGCTTGGTGCGCAGCACCAGTAAGTACGATTATTTTAGTCAGTATTACAGTATGATGTAATTTGATCTTTCAGAGACAGACATGGGTTTCCCAGATCCACCAAAAATTTTTACATCAGTGTTTCTGATAAAAATTAGTTTTCTTTAAATGCTTATATCTTTGTAGAGATTTTTTCCATTTGTTTTTGTATCGAGGCAGAATTATTCAAACTTTTGATACAAAATTGAGAATATATTGACTTTGCAGAGATGTTCAATTTTAAAGTCGCATGGGTCTCACAGACCCAATCAGTTAGAAAAACTTCTGGTTTTACTCGATCGCTGATTTTTAATTAATGAATTCTCTAAATGAATTTTTGATGTTGCAGAAATTTCCAGAGAAAAGATGCTTCCTTCCGAATATCAATACCAAGATATTTGCGACATGTCCTTCCGAATACACATGGAATCCAGACAATGTATACAGCATGATACGACATCGCAATTTGACGAAGGGTGGTTACGCTGCCGGATTAGGAGGGGGAGGAGGAGGATACATAGAGACTTCGTACTCCAACTTCTCATCTTCCAGCTCATCTTCCTCACACTCACACAGTTCAAGCAGCGGTAGTGGTAGAAGGCAGGAAGCTGTGCAGATGTGGCCGCAGGAAGTCAATTTGAAGCTTAGAATAAGTAAATTACTGACGTGTAAAAATTAAAACCACGATGTATTTTATTAATGTATAAAATTTGGCTTTTTTTTCCAGACGAAGCTTACAGAATGTCCTTTGCTTATTCTCAAGCCGAGGATTATCCTGTTGATCTTTATTATCTTATGGATCTAAGTAAGTCTATGGAAGATGACAAGCAGAAATTGTCTGATTTGGGCCAATTGCTGGTCGAGAGTATGAGCAAAATAACCAGTAATTTCCGTTTGGGTTTTGGTAGTTTCGTTGACAAGGTCGTCATGCCGTATGTCAACACGGTGCCAAAATCGTGAGTTTCGAGACAAGAGCCGAGAAATGTAATTTCGTCATTGCCAATTGAGTCAACGTGTTCACACGTTGTTTGCTTTTGATTTCAGTCTTCGCGAACCTTGCGACGGTTGCGCGGCTCCTTATGGATACAAGAACATTATGCGGCTCTCTCAAGACACGAGCAAATTTGCGGTACAAAAATATGTGTATTTGTGTTGAAAAAAAAAAAAAAAACTAATTAAAAACGTAAAAGAAACTGAATTAATTTTATAAATCGCGAGTTTAAAGTTTTAACTCGACGTTATCTCAAGCGATTTGTTTCTTAAGGACAAATGTTTTTTCTCGCAGGGATTAGTGAAAAACGCGTCGGTATCTGGCAACCTAGATGCTCCGGAAGGCGGTTTTGACGCGATTATGCAGGCAATAGTCTGCCGGAATCAAATAGGATGGCGCGAAAAGGCACGCCGGCTGCTCGTATTCTCGACGGATGCTGGTTTTCACTACGCGGGCGATGGCAAGCTTGGCGGCATCATCAAGCCGAACGACGGCCTGTGTCATCTGGACGCCACTGGTTTGTACACTCACTCATCGCTGCAGGATTATCCGAGCATCTCGCAAATCAATCTCAAAGTGAAGCAAAACGCAATCAATATAATTTGGGCGGTCACCGAGGAACAAATCAACGTTTACAAACGACTGACGAAACACGTAGAAGGTTCGTTCGCTGGCAAGCTGTCGGATGATTCTAGCAACGTTGTGGAGTTGATACGCGAGCAATACGACGCGATCTCGAGCTCGGTGGAGATGAAAGATACCGCAAGCAGCGCAATCAAAGTTAAGTATTTTTCGAGCTGTTTGGGTACAGGACCGGCGGTCGAAACATCGAAGTGCGACGGATTGAAGGTCGGAACAAAAGTGGAGTTCATCGCGGAAATCGAAGTCACCAGTTGTCCTGCCAATAAGTCGGAGTGGAAGCAGAAATTCGATATTTATCCTGTAAGCTTGTACTCTGAGTTTTCATGTCCAAAGTTACTTTTTTCTTCTTATATTTTCCATAAAGTTATTTTATTATTAGGTTTTATACTTTCTGGATCGTATATACATAGAAGTTTTTGATGTTATTGCATTTTTTTTCAGGTCGGCATCAACGAAACTCTCACGGTGAATCTCGAAATGCTCTGTGACTGCGAGTGCGAGCGCGAAGGTCTCATGTACGAGGAGAAATCTCCCGAGTGCAACGGCGTCGGTACTCTCAAGTGCGGCGTGTGCGAGTGCTACGACGGTTTCTTTGGCAAGCGATGCGAGTGTAGTCCGCATGAGGAGCTCGCCGGTTTCGATAAGCATTTTCAGTTGTGTCGACCGGACAATACTTCTCTCGTAGACTGTTCCGGACGTGGCACATGCGCTTGCGGACAGTGCGAGTGTGAGGAACGCGAGAATCCGGACGAGGTATTCTTATTTTCCGATTGTTATTTTTATATTTTAAAGTGATGCTTATAAATGTACAATTTTTAAAAATATATAATTGGAATAAATATAAGTGATATATATATTTTTTTTAGGTAATATCCGGACATTTTTGCGAGTGCGACAACTTCTCTTGCGATCGCGATCAGGGCAAGCTGTGTTCGGATCATGGTACCTGTGAGTGCGGACAATGTGTCTGCAATGCCGGTTGGACTGGACCGTCTTGCAACTGCAGATCTTCCAACGATTCCTGTATCGCGCCGGGAACCACAAACGGCGTTCTTTGTTCAGGCCATGTATTTAATCACATTTATTTATAATCTTTTTCTACTGAAATATATTTAAATTTAATCATTATGTATTTTTTATTATTTAATCATTATGTATATTTAATTAAAAGATTCTTTTTCACAAAGGGTGATTGCATTTGCGGAGAGTGTATCTGTCACGAGGAGGGAAACATCCGATATTCCGGCAAGCATTGCAATAAGTGTCCGACATGCCCAAGCCGCTGCGAGGAACTGAAACCATGCGTGCAGTGTCAGATGTACGGCACCGGAAACTACAGCGAACCAGAAGAATGCGCGAAAAATTGCAAAGAGTTTGTGCCCGAGGGCGTTGAGACGGTGATTGTCGACGTGGACAACGACGAGGTGCCGTGCTTTGGCACAGACGAGGACGATTGCAAGTACAACTTTGTCTATTATTACAACGAGACCAATTGTCTGCAAGTTCGCGCGCAGAACGAGCGTGAATGCCCGCCGCAAGTCTATATGCTTGGAATTGTACTGGGAGTCATCGCGGCGGTAGTCTTGGTCGGATTGGCACTGCTGTTGCTGTGGAAACTATGGACGACAGTACACGATCGACGCGAGTTTGCCCGATTCGAGAAAGAGAGGATGATGGCCAAGTGGGATACGGTACGGTTCTTTATAAGTTAAAATTAGATGGGAGTTTTTATTTTCTAAGATTTTTTTTATTTAGAAAATTAACCCTTCAACTCCAGATACGGGTCTCCGAAACTCATGCAAAAGTTTTAAACCGGTGTCTCTACTAGGTGTTAGTTTAGCGCGATATCTAAAGGCCACGAAAAAAAAACTTCAAAGTTTTAGACAATAATAGAGGTCGTTGACAGTGTCATTCGTTTAATACAATAGCTTTGCAAAGTTTAAATTTTAAAATCCGAAAAGGATCTGAGAGACCCAGGTCTGGGAACAAGACGTTAGCTTTTAATTTATGTTGTTTTTTTAAATTATTTTTTTTTTATAGGGTGAAAATCCGATATACAAGCAAGCGACCTCAACGTTCAAGAACCCAACTTACGCCGGAAAATAAAAGTTATCGCTAGCGGGAAGGTAATGCAAAACGTCTCAAAGAGAAAATCGCATCGTCGCGCTGCGATTTACAATCCGATCGCGCGCAATTTGCGATCGGTAAATGTTAACCGTGTCTCAAGATGGTGTCTCGAGTGTTTTTTTTTTCTCTTTTGCGAAAGCAAAAATCTACAGAATTTAGATCTAACGTTTTAGCGTACTTGATTATTTAAAGGGACTAATATTTAAAAATACACTATTTACTACTCTACTTTGTTGAGATATTTGTCGAGAAGGACGACTTAAACTACTGCCATATGTAACAGACTGCATTACGTCGCGACGCGTGCTACTCGTTTAAAACGATTTTGTAAGTTGTAGCATTAACTCTTAATCTGCGATCACTCAAGAGTCAACCACGTAGACTATTTTTGATATTCAAGTGCCTTTACTATCGTGACGACAGTGTGTTTTTTCGTATTAACTTTTAGTTACCCCCTTCCTTGCATTTTTCCACGATACATATATAAAGATTACATGCGAAGAGACGCATTTCTTTTTTCTTTTTTTCTTTTTTTTATTGAAATTGAAAATGTCTCAATTTTATATATTTCACGAACATACGTAATATTTGTACAGAGTACACTTTGAAACCAAATTTGATACATATATGCATTTATTCGCAAATTTATATATAATTGTTTTAATCGTTAGAGTTTTATTTCTTTCTCGCACTAACCAAGGCGATTGCGAAAGTATTTATTAGGAAATTATATAGAAATATATATAAAACTGAATCACTATTTAGATTCACGAGTAGAAAAGCAAGTTTACATTGTTACAATCTTACGATGCAAAAACAAAGTTAGTAGAAAGTAAAATCTAATTGGAAGTGCAAATCTATAAAAAAAATTTGTTGTATAAAAGATTTATACAACAAATTACAAGTGTCGACGTTTATAATGAAAATAACTGATAACTATATGCGTGATTCGTATGCAAATTTTACAGAAGTAAAGTCAACAAGTCAAATCCATTTTATGCGCGCTGCGCAAGTACCCTTATAGGCATTTATTACTGGTGTAATCAAATTAATATATTTTTTTTTTAATAATAAAAACACTGTTTAATAGTGATTTATTACTCGAAATAAATATTGTGGTCGTGCCAGTAATAAATTTCTGTAAGAATATTTCGTTATTTTTTAAACACTTGATAAAAATTCTTATTTGTACCAGAAATGTAATTTTTGCAAAGTTAAATATTACATTTCGTGAAATTTTTAAGTGCATTCTGCGTGCTTTTCACAAGAGGAATTTGCTCTTCGAATTCGAATTCGCGTTATAAACGTTATAACTCAACGATAACTGCACGAGTATGACTCGTAAATATAGAAATGTCTATATTACATAGCTAGTTGTATAATCGGTTTATATATAATATTTTTAACGTATAGAAGAGAGAGAGAAAGAGAGAAAGAAGCAAATAAATTTTTAAGTGTATGCACACGTGTTCTCATCGTGTTGTCGGGGAAAAATCTGTCCTCTCGAATTTATCAGAAACGAGAGAATTCAAGATTATCTCGTTTGTTGCTACATAAAACAAAGCTTTTTGTAGCAACAAACAAAAAGCTTTTGGTTTTTCACGTGTGCGTGAATTTTATTTTAACATTCTCTCTTGTTTCGTGAATCTCACGAAAAGTATTGATCCCGAAAGACTGCGCGCGACGGTCAGATTTTTCCTCGTCATTGCCACGACGAATAACGAAGAAAACTAATAATAGCGCGGTAAAATGCGAACTTATCTACTCCGTTGTGGATAAGCATCGTTATTTTCATTTTCGTTATTGTGTTGTTTAGACATAAATTGTTTTATTCTTTTTTTTCGATAATTTTTACAATAACTCAATTTTAACCGCAAAAAAAAACGTTCTCTCGCGATATTTTTTATCGCGTTTCGTATTGTTTAATACAAGTTTGACTGTAATTAATTAATTATTATTGACGTTACTATTTTGTATGCAATTTCTTGCAAACTCAATAGATTTATATGCGAATGTTCTATGAGTGCGAGGAATAAAAACGATGTGTTAGTAAATGCTATTGTTTCGTTATTTTTTTTTTTTTTAAGATTTATCCCGAGAGTCCTAATGTTTGTAAATATGTAGAAATGATGAAGGAGAAAACAAAACGAGAAACACTTGACGATCTATATGTTGCAAAAAATAGTAACTACATATTATTGACGAATATAGACAACACTATGTATTATATGCACGTGTTTCTCGTGTGTGAATGTGTGTCAATAGAAGAGAGATGTAAACATGTATTTTTTGTCTATAATAACACTCTTCGTCTTTTTTCTCTTCTTCACTATTATTAAATAGTTAAGTTACCGAGCTCTTGCGCGTAATAGTTCTACACATAAAAAGAGAGTTCAAAAGCGTTTATTTTCTTGAAATTATTGTTTTAAAAAGATCGGAAGTTCAATTAAATAGTGTTTTTGTTTTATCTCGATTCAATTAAAATTCAATTCAATTCAACAAAAAGACCTTGAAGCCAGAGAGGTGCACCGGTAATAGTGGTTTAAATAAATAACATTAAATAAAATGAAACAGAACGTTTCGGTCAATCTTTATTTCTGATCATCATCAGCCATTTTACAAATTAGCGTAATAAAATTCCTTAACAGCTCAAGAGCAATCTGATGATCCCATGATTTGTTATTTTTAATAAATTGCTTTGGTCTCTCTTTTCATTCTTTACATACTTATACTTTTACAACTTGTTCAACAACTTGTTTTTTGCAAGTAGCATGTCACATTCTTTGTTTTTTTTTATTACTCTTTATTCTTTTTAAATGGCAACTCGTAACATTTTTATCTGTATAGTGTCGGAAAACCTTTTTATTGATCTCATAGTCATTATAAAACACACAACTTATAGACTCAAATAACAGGAAAGAAAATCTTTGAATATATTAGATAAAATATTGAATATTAGATAAAAATAAAAGTAAAATATAATCTCCCATAAAGTGCTATGTTTTGATCTCTGGAAAATATTAGAAGTATTATGTTTCTTGATTATTTATTTTCTAATAGATATGTGTTTGTTTACATTTTTTAACCATCTGTATATTAACATATATACACATATTAGACAAGCTGTAAATAATATTTTAACATAAGTACAACAAAATATTGTATCTCTTCTAAAAAGTGATCGTTGCATATTTATTTGCAAGAAATTTATCTGTATGTATTGTGTGAGCAACACACACACACATGTAACTAACAACAAAATAATTACATACAGGCTTGAACATTTATGTCTTTACACATAAAATTGCGCCAATAAAGCCTTATTTAACAATGAAAAGTGCAACTTCATGTGTATAAAGACAAATTAATGTTTCTGCCTGTACATACAAAAGAAAACATGTATACATTTAAGGTCTGTTTTTTTTCTCTGAACTGGCTGCACTAGTTTAGAGTTTATCTTTTGTTACATATATTAGAAGGAAAAAGATAAACTCTGAACTAGTGCAGCCAGTTCAGGGAAAAAAACAGACTTCTTATTACGACTAATGATCAATGACTAAAGACACCTATAATACAATTACTCATAAGTGTCGAGAGACACTAAGGTTAGTTCAAACTCTGTCTACGGTTTTTAATCTTAGAATTTCAAATACAAAGTTCGAAAAACAAGTAAATCATCATTAATCATTGTATCTCAAAGATAACGAAATTTGCATAAAGAGAAGCTAGTGCAAAACGTACCTGCTCTTCTTTTTGTTACTTTTTTGAGAAAAAAAAATTTAATCTTCAACATTCATGTCACCATTGATTCTCGTTCATTCATTCACCACATCTTTCGGATACGCCGTGAAAGAAAAAAAGAAAAGTTCACTTGTATATTTAAATACATGAGAATAATATTCACGGTTGAGAATAACGTTTTTTTTTTCCCCCGACTCTCATTCCAAACATTACATTTGCAAGTCGTTTCACACAAAGAGGCTTGTACACATTTTTTTCTGTAAAAATTTTCCACGTACAAGAACACTGTCATACCTCCTATGTTCACGCACAAATAAATATAAAAAATGCAATGTTGATTGAAATGCGTCTTTCGCATTCCTCTCTTCTTTCTGTAAACACGTAGATTCGCGGTGAGAGACGTGCGACAGCGGTCTCGCGTGCGCGTTGCAGCTGTCACGTGTGTGATCGCACACGGAGGGGGGAGAGAGAGAGAGAGAAAGAAAGAGAAGGAACTGTAGAAGTGGGACTAGATGAGTTATACTAGCAAAACTCTGAGGTACACACTAGATAGTGGCCCGTGTGTATGTGCAAACGTGTCGTCAGCTTCCATCGTGCGCCTGTCATCGTCGATTTTGTGCATAACGACGCACAAAGCACACATTGCTTTTGGCAATTTGAGTGTATTTCATATATACGTGTTTTCGGAATAAGCGAAACCTTCCTTCGAGAGAGAGAGAGATTGTGCGTTTTCTCGCAGAGAGACACAAGGAAACATATCATTGTCGTGTGCGCGATATATTACTTTTACTGCGAGACGGAAAACCATCAAGTTTTAGACAGTTCGAGCTTCGCACAACAGCTTGTTTCCGAAATTCGTTTCTGTTCTTCCCTCGACGATTCGTCGCGTTGTCATTATTATACTTGCTCCGCTCCACCTTGCGTCCGCCTCTTTGTCGTCCCCACTTTTCATCGTTCGCGACACACAACAGAGAGTGCGGAGGAAAATCCTCTCTCCTCTCTCTTTCTTTTTCTTTCTCTCTTTCTCTTTCGCGCTCCGGTCGTCTAGAGCGCGTTTATTAATACTCCTGCTGTTGTCGGCGGTGTTCGTGTTTCGGATTGCGGAGCACGTTGCCATGCTTGGCGAGCGACGACGCAACGATTAGCACGACGACGGGAACGGAACGCGACGGTGTAGCAAACTGTGAGAGAATCATCATCGACGAGTCCGGGCGGCTATACGATGCAACGGTTCGCTCGGTGCATGGATACGTGGATAGACCGCTGTACGTGGTTGAGACGTCGCGGCGGCGGCGGCGGCGGCGACGGCGACGACGATGACGACGACGACAACGACAACAATGATCACCACGGCGGCGACGGCAATGCGTCGCAGAAGCGACAACAAAGCGCCGACAAAGAGACCAACGAGATCCTCTGCCACAGCGAGACCTGCCGGTATTGCTACGCCGCGGAGAAGGCCCTATTGTGGGAAGACACTGGCTTCTTTTTCAACTTCTGTCTGCTTCTCATGTATATTCTACTCGTCGTGGTGCTCGGCATGTAAGAAGCTATATATGTATATTTTGACGCGTTATTATTATATTGTATGTACTACTTGTAATAACGCTCTTTTCTCCGATTTCTTCCTGGGATTTAAATTTCGAGAGGTAGCGCTGCGAGAGAAATCAAAATTCAAAATCATGCGATATATCGAATTTTTCACGCTGTTTGGTCGCAATTCGGATGGAGACGCGCGATTCATCTCTCTATCCTGCGCGTGAAAGAAACAATCGCGTAATCTTTATCGCGTATGCGTGTGTCTGTGTGTGTGCGCGCGCGCTTATGCGTGTGTCTGAGTCGTGCGGTTATTGCGCCATGTCTTTAGCGCGCCGCTTGCTGCGTCTTTTTACTTTTTTTTTCTCGCTCGCTCTTACGTGTCTCTCGCACATCTCGCAATGACGCGTCGTCTCTCTCGACCCCTCCGGTTGTACACAACATTTATGACGTCATACATCGCGCCGCGCGCGTTACAGCTGTTTTACGCTTCGCGCATCGCGGCTTCGCCTTCTAGGTCAAGGCTCCGAACGAGCGTACGCGCCGATAATACGTACATGTGCACATACATATAGACCCATATGTACACATCGGCGAACATGTAAATATGTACGCGATGTTTACGATTTATACGTTTTCTCTCTTCGCGCTTGTGTGACGTCTTCGAGTGCATAACGCGTTTACCGATTATCGTCGCGCACCAAAAGAAAAAAATCCAACATTGATAACATACTCCGCATTGATACTACGCTGTGTTTACTACTCGGAGCGCACGCGCTGTACGTGCACACGCGTTTTGCACTTCCGATAAACATCACGCACTGTGCGCGCGCCCATGTGTTTTCTCTTTTTTTTTTGTTCGAATGTGTCCTTGAATCACATTGATTTTTTTGCTCGAAGATTTGACTAAAATTTGATTGGTAATTCCACAGTTTACAAATTTTACGCACTTTTTGTTCATCAATGTGCGTATATAAACTTGTTTGTCCAATGACGTTACGTGCCAGATATATATGCAAATAAAAGTCAAGCTCTGATTTGCGAAGTAAAATTGAAGATAATCGCGATATATTACAAAAAACTTAAAAAAGTTTTATTTAACTTGTTTTCAAAAGAAATATCTTGTAATTACATAAAAAATGTTATTTTATTATAAAATTTATAGTATACATATATATATATATACGAGGGCGGTCCGATAAGTACTTAGCCTCACTGCCCGATGGTGTCAGTATCGCAAGAGAGATTACTATC